>RJWK010033927.1:0-22920 GCA_004363435.1 Platanista minor | reverse complement strand
TTTTCTTAATTGTTTTGGGTTTGTTATTGTAGGTCCTTTCCTTCTCTTGTGTTTCTTGCCTAGAGAAGTTCCTTTAGCATTTGTTGTAAAGCTGGTTTGGTGGTGCTGAACTCTCTCAGCTTTTGCTTGTCTGTAAAGGTTTTAATTTCTCCATCAAATCTGAATGAGAGCCTTGCTGGGTAGAGTAATCTTGGTTGCAGGTGTTTCTCCTTGATCACTTTAAATATGTCCTGCCAGTCCCTCCTGGCTTGAAGAGTTTCTGCTGAAAGATCAGATGTTAACCTTATGGGGATTCCCTTGTGTGTTATTTGTTGTTTTTCCCTTGCTGCTTTTATTATGTTTTCTTTGTATTTAATTTTTGATAGTTTGATTAGTATGTGCCTTGGCGTGTATCTCTTTGGACTTATCCTGTATGGGACTCTCTGTGCTTCCTGGAATTGATTAACTATTTCCTTTCCCATATTAGGGAAGTTTTCAACTATAATCTCTTCAAATATTTTCTCAGTCCCTTTCTTTTTCTCTTCTTCTTCTGGAACCCCTATAATTCGAATGTTGTGCGTTTAATGTTGTCCCAGAGGTCTCTGAGACTGTCCTCAGTTCTTTTCATTCTTTTTCCTTATTCTGCTCTGCAGTAGTTATTTCCACTATTTTATTTTCCAGGTCACTTATCCGTTCTTCTGCCTCAGTTATTCTGCTATTGATCCCATCTAGAGTATTTTTAATTTCATTTATTGTGCTGTTCATTGTTGCTTGTTTCATCTTTAGTTCTTCTGGGTCCTTGTTAATTGTATTTCCAAGGTTTTGGATCATCTTTTCTATCATTCTGAATTCTTTATCAAATAGACTGCCTATTTCCTCTTCATTTGTTAGGTCTGGTGGGTTTTTATCTTTCTCCTTCATCTGCTGTGTGTTTTTCTGTCTTCTCATTTTGCTTATCTTACTGTGTTTGGGGTCTCCTTTTTGCAGGCTTCAGGTTTGTAGTTCTCATTGTTTTTGGTGTCTGTCCCCAGTGGCTAAAGTTGGTTCAGTGGGTTGTGTAGGCTTCCTGGTGGAGGGAACTAGTGCCTGTGTTCTGATGGATGAGGCTGGATCTTGTCTTTCTGGTGGGCTGGTGCACGTCAGGTGGTGTGTTTTGGGGTGTCTGTGGACTTACTATTATTTTAGGCAGCCTCTCTGCTAATGGGTGTTGTTATATTCCTGTCTTGCTAGTTATTTGGCATAGGGTGTCCACTACTGTAGCTTGCTGGTCTTTGAGTGAAGCTGGGTGCTGGTGTTGAGATGGAGATATCTGGGAGATTTTCACCGTTTCATATTATGTGGGGTTCGGAGGTCTCTTGTAGACCAGTGTCCTGAAGTTGGCTCTCCCACCTCAGAGGCACAGCACTCACTCCTGGCTGTAGCACCAAGAGTCTTTCATCCACACGGCTCAGAATAAAAGGGAGAAAAAGTAGAAAGGAAGAAAGAAAGGTGTGGGGAGGGAGGGAGGAAGGAAGGAAGACAGGAAGGATAAATAGAATAATGTTAGATAAAATAAGATAAGGTTATTAAATTAAAAAATTATTAAGATAGAAAAAAATCTTTTTAAAAGTTAAAATACAAACAAACAAAAAAATCCCAGACATATAGAACTCTAGGACAAATGGTGAAAGCAGAGCTATACAGACAAAATCTCACACAGAAGAATACACTTACACACTCATAAAAAGAGGAAAAGGGGGAAAAAAATATCTTGCTCTCAAAGTCCACCTCCTCAACTTGGGATGATTCACCGTTTATTCATGTATTCCACAGATGCAGGGTACATCAAGTTTACTGTGGGGATTTAATCCGCTGCTCCTGAGGCTGCTGGGAGAGATATGCCTTTCTCTTCTTTGTTCCCACAGTTCCCGGTGCTCAGCTTTGGATTTGGCCCCGCCTCTGCATGTAGGTCGCTGGTGGGCATCTGTTCCTCGCTCAGACAGGATGGGGTTAAAGGATCCGCTGACTCGGGTGCTCTGGCTCACTCAGGTCGGGGGAGGGAGGGGCACGGAGTCGGGGGGAGCCTGCGGCAGCAGAGGCCGGCGGGACGTTGCACCAGCCTGAGGCGCGCTGTGTGTTCTCCCGGGGAAGCCGTCCCTGGATCACGAGACCCTGGCTTTGGCGGGCTGCACAGGCTCCGGGAGGGGAGGTGTGGAGAGTGACCCGTGCTCGCACACAGGCTTCCTGGTAGCGCCAGCAGCAGCCCTAGTGCCTCAGGCCCGTCTCTGGGGTCCGTGCTGGTAGCCGCGTCTCACGCCCGTCTCTGGAACTCCTTTAAGCAGAGCTCCCAATCCCCTCTCCTCGCGCACCAGGAAACAAAGAGGAAAGAAAAAGTCTCTTGCCTCCTCGGCAGGTCCAGACGTTTTCCCAGACTCCCTCCTGGCTAGCCGTGGTGCACTAGCCCCCAGCAGGCTGTGCTCACGCCGCCAACCCCAGTCCTCTCCCTGCGCTCCGACCGAAGCCTGAGCCTCAGCTCCCAGCCCCGCCTGCAGCGGCGGGGGAGAAGACAAGCCTCTCGGGCTGGTGAGTGCCGGTCGGCGCCGATCCTCCATGCGGGAATGTCTCCGCTTTGCCCTCCGCGCCCCTGTTGCTGTGCTCTCCTCCGCCACTCCGAAGCTTCCCCCCTTCCGCCACCCGCAGTCTCCGCACGCTAAGGGGCTTCTCAGTGTGTGGAAACCTTTCCTGCTTCACAGCTCCCTCCCACTGTTGACGGTCCCGTCCCTATCCCTCTGTCTCTGTTTTTTCTTTTTTCGTTTGCCCTACCCAGGTACGTGGGGATTTTCTTGCCTTTGGGAGGTCTGAGGTCTTCTGCCAGCATTCAGTAGGTTTTCTGCAGGAGTTGTTCCACGTGTAGATGAATTTCTGGTGTATCTGTGGGGAGGAAGATATTCTCCGTGTCTTACTCTTCCGCCATCTTGTCTCTAATCTCACTCCTTTGAATTTGATGAAGGGCCATCTCAGTACAGCTCCTCATGGCTCTTCCAGAATTTCCTAATCTGTCTCTCCCTAGGTACTCTTTTTGATGCAATTGTAAATGGAATTATTGTCTTAATATCTCTGATAGCTTGTTGTTAGTGTATAGATGTGACAGATTCTTGTATATTGATTTTGTATCTTACAACATAACTGAATTTGTTTATTCTAACAGTTTTTTGGTGGAGTCTTTAGGGTTGTTTTTACATAACATCATGCCCTCTGCTAATAGTGACCTAATTTCTCTGGCTAGGAATTCCAATAATATATTGAATAAAAGTGACAAGAGAGGCATCCTTTTCTTGTTCCTGAGGCAAACCATTATTAAAGTTGTTAAATATACCTCTTTAATTAATTGATAGATTAAGCCAGCAGAAAATCAGTAAGGATGTATTTGACTTCAAGAGTGATATCAGTCACTCAATCCAATTAATTGGCTTTTATTGACTACTCCTTTTGAAACAGATTAAACATTCTTCTCGAGCTCCCATGGAACACTGGCAAAGACAGACTACATTCTGGTTAATTAATAAAACATTCCTTAAAAATTTAAAGTTTTAGGAGTTATATAAGTTCTCAGACCATAGTAGAATTAAACTACAACTGAATAACTGAAAGATAGCTAGAAAATCTCCAATATTTGGAGACTGAACAACACATTTCCAAATAACACATGTGACAAAGAAGTCTCACAAGAAATTAAAAAGTATTTTGAACTAAATATAATTGAAATTAAAATGTGTGACATTTGTAGGATGCACCAAATTTGTAAAAAGCCCCAAAAGCGATACTTAGAGGGCAATCTAATATACAGCATTAAAAGCATATACTAAAAAAGAAGAAAGGGCTTCCCTGGTGGTGCAGTGATTGAGAGTCCGCCTGCCGATGCAGGGGACGCAGGTTCGTGCCCCGGTCCCGGAAGATCCCACATGCCGCGGAGCAGCTGGGCCCGTGAGCTATGGCCGCTGAGCCTGCACGTCCGGAGCCTGTGCTCCGCAACGGGAGAGGCCCGCATACAGCAAAAAATAAATAAATAAATAAATAAGAAGAAAGATCTAAAATTAATAGCCTAAGCTTCTGCCTTAGGAAACTAGAGAAAGAAGAGTAATTTAGTCTTAACATAAAAACTTACATGTTTGTAGCAGTTTTAGGTATAATCATCCAAAACTGAAAGCAACCAAGATGTTCTGCGGGAGGTGAATGAATAACTATGATACAACCTTACAGTAGTAATTATTTAGTGATTAAAATAAAATACCTATCAAGCTATGAAACACTAGGTGAATCTTAAATGTGAAAGAAGTATGCCAAGAACTTTTGTGAAAGAAATCAGTCTGAAGAGGCCACACACTTCATGTTTCAATTTTTGTAACACTCTGGAAATGGCAAAACTATAGCAACATTAAAAATCTCAGTGTTTACCAGGAGTTTAGGTGGAAGATGAGGAAGGATAAATAATTGAACCAAAAGGGAATTTTGAGGTAGTGAAATTATTCTCTATGATACTGTAATTGTGAACATATGATATAATGAATTTGTTAATATCCATGGAAATACAGCACAAAGAATGAAACAGTATATGAAACTTTTTAAAATTTGAGAAGATTTACAATGTTGGGGAATTCATGATGCAATGAAGAATATGATAAAACTATCTAATTATATTTAAGGTGCATGCAATAACCTAAGTGAAGTGGTGGTGGAGGAAGGAGGTTACTGACCTGAGTATCTTGGGAAATGATCAGAGTGTGTAAGATTTAGTGTTAAAAAAAAGAAAAAGAAAGAAAAAGTACATGTGTTCTGTGTTCTAGTTGATAAAATTGTTTCCCATGGTAGTATGCATGAACATTTCTGATACCATACATATATAATATTATATATATGTACATATGTGTGTGTATATATATATATGTATGAATTGAATAATTAATTAAAATGGATGATGGGAGCCATGTTTCTCACTTTTGGAGTGGGAGGTAACAAGTAAGGGGAGGAAGATAGAATGATCCTTGTGGTAATAGATTAAAGCTGGGTACATCAGTATACACTCATGTGTAACTTAATATAGATAGAGATGGTTATATTTAGAAAATATTTATTTGTACATACAGGGACTAGTATACATATAGTTTTTCTGCTCTGTCAGCTGAGAAAGCCTAGAAGAAGTAAACACGCATGGAATTCAGATCTCGATTCCTAATACCATTCTCTAATAAAAGAAACCATTGCTCCTTAAAGAAATGGCTGATTCTAAGTCTGGGATAGGAAATATGCAAGATGAACTTGGAGCGTCTTGCAGTTCCGTAAAGTAAGGATGTGCTAAATACACACATACACCCTCTTCTGCACAGTGATAGTGGTTTGTCAAAGGAATACTGAAGCCAACTGGAAAAACCTGTATTGTCCAAAGGTGAAGTACTTTGAACATCAAAGTACTGAATTATAACCAAAACTATTAAACATCCATGATTCTATTTTGATAAAAATAAATGTTTAATCAGACAAATAATGAGTAAGAATGAACAAATCTCCTATGTAGAAAAATTCCAAATTTATGTAAATACTCCAGCCTTGAGGCTGTGAAATGCAACTCCCTACATCTTAAGGGTGGGCTGTGCAGAGTGATGTATTTCCAAAATGTACAGTATAGGCAGGGTAGGCGGAGAGTAAGTGTGCAGTAGAGAAACCTGACAGATACTACTTCAAACCAGGTGTTCAAATTCAGCATCAATAGTGATGTCATATTACTAGCATGTACCCTTGGTGTGATGTGATGAAAATGGCAGTTAATTTCTGTGGTCTTCCTCTTGAAACCCATAATCCCATCTAATCATGAGAAACATTTCAGATAAATCCCAATTGAGGGATATACTACAAAAGACCTTAACAGTAGTCTTCAAAACTATGAAGGCTGTCAGAAACAAGCAAAGTCCGAGAAACTCTCAGCCAAGAGGAGCATAAGGAAAATGAAAATTAAATGTAATGTGGCATCTGCGGTGGGATCCT
This sequence comes from Platanista minor, assembly GCA_004363435.1. Lineage (NCBI taxonomy): Eukaryota > Metazoa > Chordata > Mammalia > Artiodactyla > Platanistidae > Platanista > Platanista minor. Next base: position 16,923 of record RJWK010033927.1, on the reverse strand, counting down.
GGAAGAGTACTAAGACATTAGGTCAAAACTAAGAAAATCTGAATGAAGTTTAGACTTTCTTTTATAATAACATATCAATATTGGTTTATTAATTGTAATTTACCATACATATGTAAGACATTAATAGGGGAAGCAGGCTGTGGAATGGGAGAAATTCTCTATACTATTTTCTCAAATTATCTATAAATATAAAACTGTTGAAAAATTTAATTAAAATGTAAAAAAATAAAAGCCCTTCTAGTAATAGTGCACTAGCTTGGTGATAGTAATAGCAAAGAGTTTGTGCCCTGTACTAATCTAGATACATGGAATACCAGAACATATATTTAAACACAGAAAACCCATAGGGAGAATATATTAATAGTTCCATTTTATAGTCAATGAAACTTTTGCATAGAGGGGTTACGAATCTTGTCCAACGTAATAGCAATTAAGTAGCAGAGCCAAAACTCAAATTCAGTTGTTATGGCTCCAGGAGTCACATTGTTAATGATTTTCACTATTCTATCTCTTGAAGAAATTGATTGTATATTTAATAAATGAGTTGAGTTTGAAAACAGTGATCTATCAATAGATTAGGAAACAAATAAGTAGACCTTTTGAGAAATACCTGATAGAACAAATTTGTGGTATCTCGGCAACCTCTGGGTCTGACTCCCTTTTAGAAAAACAAGGATATAAGATATATTTTTATCTCCTACTTTTCATCTCCCCAGTCATATTTTCCTAATTCTTCCCTCCCCTTTCCATTTCCCTTCCTCACTTTCATCATTTTAAACTTTCACACAATTTACCTTTTCCTTATTTAAAAATTTCCTTTTTTCCTTATAAAAATACAGTATAGTTGAACCCTCAGTGGTTTGTTTTTTATTTTATTTTATTTTTTTATTTTATTTTTATTTTTTTTATTTTTTTTAAACATCTTTATTGGAGTATAATTGCTTTACAATGGTGTCAGTCTCTGCTTTATAACAAAGTGTTTTTTAATTTATTGAAGTATAGCTGATTTACAAGGCTGTGTTAATTTCTACTGTACAGTAAAGTGATGCAGTTATACATATATACATTTTTCATATTTTTTTCCATCATGGTTTATCACAGGATGTTGAATATATTTCCCTGTGCTATACAGTAGGAACTTATTGTTTATCCATTCTATATATAATAGTTTGTATCCATTAAATTCCTAATTCATTCCTCCCCCACTCCACTCCCCCTTGGCACCCACAAGTCTATTCTTTGTTAGTCTGTTTCTGTTTTGTAGGTAAGTTCATTTGTGTCATATTTTAGATTCCACATATAAGTGATATCATATGGTATTTGTCTTTCTCTTTCTGACTTAGTATGATAATCTCTAAGTCCATCCATGTTGCTGCAAATGACATTATTTCTTTTTTTATGACTGAGTAGTATTTCATTGTATATATGTACCACATCTTCTTTATCCATTCACCTGTCAATGGACATTTAGATTGTTTCCACATCTTGGCTATTTTAAATAGTGCTGCAATGATCATTGGGGGTGCATGTATCTTTTCTAATTAGAGTTTTCTCCAGATATATGCCCAGGATGAGATTGCAGAATCATATGGCAACTCTATTTTTAGTTTTCTGAAGAACATCTATACTGTTTTCTATAGTGGCTGCACCAATTTAAATTCCCACCAACAGTATAGGAGGGTTCCCTTTTCTCCACACCCTCTCCAGCATTTATTTGCAGACTTTTTAATGATGGCCATTCTGACTCGTGTGAGGTAGTACCTCGCTGTAACTTTGACTTGCATTTTTCTAATAATCAGCGATGTTGAGTATCTTTTCACCTCCCTCCTCTTGACCATCTGTATGTCTTCTTTAGAGAAATGTCTATTTAAGTCTTCTACCCATTTTTCGATTGGGTTTTTTGTTGTTGTTGTTGTTATTGAATTATATGAGCTGTTTGTATATTTTAAAAGTTAAGCCCTCTTCATTTGATTGGATGCATCATTTGCAGATATCGTCTCCCAGTCCATAGATAGTTTTTTGTTTATGGTTTCCTTTGCTGTACAAAAGCTTGTAAGTTCGATTAGGTCCCATTTGTTTATTTTTGCTTTCATTTTTATTGCCTTGGGAGACTGACCTAAGAAAACATTGGTATGATTTATGTCAGAGAATGTTTTGCCTATGTTCCCTTCTAAGAGTCTTATGGTGTCATGTCTTAAATTTAAGCCACTTTGAGTTTATTTTTTGTGTATGGTGTGAGGGTGTGTTCTAACTTCATTGATTCATATGAGGCTGTCCAGCTTTCCCAATACTCAGTGGTTTGTTTTTAATCTCACTCATAGCAGCAGACTCATCCTAGAATTAAGCAGAGAAGAAAATACGGTAGACTTAGTCCTCTTAACTCACTCTGCAATTCTACAGTCCAAAGCTCCTTTTTGCCTAGAGCTTGTGTCCTGGATAGTCACATTGCTAGTAGTCTTTATTGATTAAAACATTTAGTCATTGTATCCTGTCAAATTAAAATAATCTGTTTATATGCAAATGACTATGTGGAAGCATGAAAAATATTCTAACTTATCCTAGGGCCAAGGAAGTGATGACAGAATATGCATTCAAAGGATTTGGCCTATATTCTTAAATGCTGTCATGTTTCTACATTCTAAGAAACAGACAATTCCAAATGAGGTTAATAGAACCACTAGGATTTATGGTCATGTTTGCAAAATAACCCCATAAAGTTCTTTAGGCCAATTTTAACAAATCTTCCAGTTATATTAGTAAGTTTTCAGGACCATGCTAAATCACTTATCATCATTATCTCTTTCCAATATAGCAAGACATTTCCAGAGTTATATGACCGCAAAGTTGCTTCAACACAGTCACTTTAGTATTTTAAGCTCTATGCTTAGTCAATTTTTATGCAATAGTTTGGATTGGCTGCTATCAATATGATGTATTTCTTTATGTAACCAATTTAGCTCCATCTTTTATTTTTATTTTTCACATCACATATTGTTAAAAAGTATACAAATTTATATACTGATCTCAACTTTGGCAAGGCTACAGATTATCAATAAACTAAGTTAACCAACTGTATTATCAGTCCTTTTCTCTCACCTCCCTCCCTCCTTCCTCTCTAATCTATATCTGCAAATACCAACAGATAGCACATGTTAGCTATTTATGAAGGCCATGCTGCTTATATATTCCATCCAATTAGATCTTTTCCCATGAGTAAATTCCTTCAAATAACAGCATCCTGTATGAAAAACTCAATGCATGAATCAATAAAAAATCATTGAATACCTAATAGAGTTGGCTATAAATATATGAGGTTACTTTCCTTCTGATCTGAAAGAAAGAAGAGTAATTACTAAGAAGCCAGTCCTACGTTTATGGGCTGTAACTTCAGAGTTATAGAGCTGATAGCTTTCAGTGGGAAATATCACTAGTTAACGCTCATGTTTCAAAGACGAGTGCCTATCTCTATCACTGTTTAATAGTGTTTAAACCTGTTAATGCATGTAGTCTGGTGAAATGAGGCAAGCAAAAATACATTGAATAGAAAAATAGTTTCCCTGGATATGTCTGTCCCTGAAATATGATCTATGGAATTCATTTGGTCATACCTTCAGATAGAATTTTACATATCAAATAGACAGTCCAAAGGAGGCCTGTGTAATTCTTTAAGTGGAATGCCTTTCATGAAGTTTTTCAGAGCTCATTTACTATGATTCAAGTAACTTTAGTTACTCAAGTCATTGCAGCCATCTTTTTCTTTCAATTTTGTAGTCGCTTCATACTTGCACATATATATTTTTCCCAGTCTCTAATTTGAAAAATTATTCTTTTCTATTTACGCAGAGTGCCTGCATTCTCTTGTTGCCTACCTCCTATACCTTAAACTGTTCATCTTCAGAGACAGGTGTTTCAATTGGCATCCCCAGCATCTTTTCCGCCTTGAGCATCAGTCCCAATTTTTATTTGGTTATCCACTTATCTAAAAAGTGAGGATAGTTAGCTCACATAATCAAATTGAGAGGGTTCTGCCTCCCTGTACTCTGTTCCATGCATTGAGCCCTTGACTGACAGCAGACCACATTCCTCTATATCCAGCTACTGGTTGAGGATTGGGCATGCAATGCAAGCCTTTCAAATCAGACTTACTCTCAGGAATTTTGCAGACATTATTGAAAAAATTGAATTTACCTTTATGATAAGTTTCTGTTTAGAGAGGCAACAGCCATCTTCCTCCTACCACAGGATGTATGTTTAGAGCCAGTATGGGTTACAGCTCCTTGCCTGGCAATGAAACAAAATATAAGAAGTATTGATATTTCTGAGAAATTAGGTAAAACTTTTTCTTCTTAGTCTTGAATCCAATCATTCCTGAAAGACTCCCTAATCTCAGGCTGTTACTACATACACCAATAAAATATCTTTTAACTCAATCTATTTTAGGACTTACATTATTTCTCTTACAAATTAAAGATCTCTAAAAGACATATTTAACTTCAGATTTTTAAATCCTCAACTTTAAAACAATAAACTACATCCTATATACTGCATAAGGATCTGAGAAAATGTTGGAAAATTGTTTTCTTTTAAAGAGTGAAGCACTACAGAAAAGCAAAGCATTACTATTGTACTGTTAAATATTTGCTGTTAGTTTTGTCTGCTCTCACCATTAGACTTTCAGGTCTTAGGCAAAATAGCCTCTGTATTCAAACACTTATAAGTACACTTTGCATAAAAAGTGCTAATAAATTATGCTAGCATTTTTATTCTCCCCATTTTGTAGATATGAAAACTCAAAGATCAGAGAAACTGTTGCTTGCCCAAAGCCACACTATTATTATGTGATAGCCTTTCATAATTTGAAATTAATTACCTTAAGTGGACTTACTAATGCCTTTTGGGATATTTTGCCACCCTATTGTGACACCTGTTATTGACTGCCCAACTAATGTGGAAGGAACCTATCTTGGCATACAGTTTGTACGTGTAGATTTTTTTATTTTTATTTTTTTTGCAGTACACGAGCCTCTCACTATCGCAGCCTCTCCTGTTGCAGAGCACAGGCTCCAGACATGCAGGCCCACTGGCCACAGCTCATGGGCCCAGCCACTCCACGGCATGTGGGATCTTCCTGGACCGGGGCATGAACCCGTGTCCCCTGCATCAGCAGGCCGACTCTCAACCACTGCTCCACCAGGGAAGCCCTGTACATGTAGCTTTGGTTATCAGCTTGGACTTTCCACCAAAAGCCATGAATGGCAATATCTCTACCCTCAGATCTTTTCTAGAGTCTCAGCTTATTGCTCTAAAGTTGGGGCTTTGACAGTTGCCCCAAGTGACATCAGAAACCGTACTAGTCATTTCTGTCCATATGCCCAGAAACACTGTAAAGAGCATTTTTCCATACATAGATGAGTCCAAGTGCATGATTAGATAGCTTCTGAATTGACTGTTGTTTCACTGACTCAATTGAGAAATTCAATTATAAAAGTCCAGCATTAAGAAGCATGTAGAAATGGCTTTAAAAAGAGAAAGAAAAAAAAAATGGCAGCAAGGACTTTCTAAAACCTATTATTTTTATAAGGTGAAAATGTTGGCCTTAAATTGAAAATTATAATTCTATTATCCTAAAAAGAAATCATTTAACCTCAGTAAAATAGAGTTAGTGACAGTTTGTATCTTTAACACTCAGTGGAATATAGTTGGTTAGCAACAAGAGTGGGGGCTTGGTGTGGGGCCTGGCCACATTTCCTTAATGACATCATTCATAGGAGAACCAGCAAGACGAAGCATGCCAAGATTTTCTTTGCTACAACAGGCTTTAGATCATAGGATTTGGTCATCTCACTTCCTAAGGGAAAAGAAAGTATTCCTTTTCTTATCCTGAAGCAAACTTGCCACTGAAGCAGTATCTAGGAATAAACCTTCTTAAGGAGATGAAACACCTGTACTCAGAAAACTTTAAGATACTGATGAAATAAATCAAAGACAACACAAACAGATGGAGAAACATACCATGTTCTTGGATTGGAAAAATCAATACTGAAAAAATGACTTTACTACCCAAAGCAATCTACAGATTCAGTGCAATCCCTATCAAATTACCAATTCCATTTTTCACAAAATTAGAGCAAAAAATTTTACAATTTGTATGGAAACACAAAAGACCCCAAATAGCCAATGCAATCTTGAGAAAGAAAGGCTCCCTGACTTCAGACTATACTACAAAGCTACAGTCATCAAGACAGTATGGTACTGGCACAAGAACAGAAATATAGATCAATGGAACAGGATAGAAAGCCCAGAGACAAACCCAAGCACCTATGGTAACCTAATCTATGACAAAGGAGGCAAGAATATACAATGGAGAAAAGACAGTCTCTTCAATAAGTGATGCTGGGAAAACTGGACAGCCACATGTAAAGGAATGAAATTAGAACACTCCCTAACACCATACAAAATATAAATGCGAAATGATTTAAGACTTAAATGTAAGATAGGACACTATAAAACTCTTAGAGGAAAACATAGGCAGAACACTGACATAAACCACAGCAAGATCTTTTTTGACCCACTTCCTACAGTAATAAAAATGAAAGCAAAAATTTTTTAAATGGGACCTGATTAAATTTAAAAGCTTTTGCACAGCAAAGGAAACCATAAACAAGACAAAAAGGCAACCCTCAGAGTGGGAGAAAATATTGGCAAATGAAGCAACTAACAAGAGATTAATCTCCAAAATATACAAACAGCTCATGAAGCTCAATATCAAATAAAACAAATAACCCAATCAAAAAATGGGCAGAAGTACTAAATAGACTTTTCTCCAAAGAAGTACAGATGGCCAAAGGCATGTGAAAAGCTGCTCAACATAACTAATTATTAGAGAAATGTAAATCAAAACTACAATGAGGGCTTCCCTGGTGGCACAGCGGTTGAGAGTCTGCCTGCCGATGCAGGGGATGCGGGTTCGTGCTCTGGTCCAGGAAGATCACACATGCTACGGAGTGGCTGGGCCCATGAGCCATGGCTGCTGAGCCTGTGCATCCGGAGCCTGTGCTCTGCAACGGGAGAGGCCACAACAGTGAGAGGGCCGTGTACTGCAAAAAAAAAAAAAAACTACAATGAGGAGAACAACAATCAGCTCTATCCACCACCAGTCCCCCCCATCAGGAAACTTACCCAAGCCTCTTAGATAGACTCATCCACCAGAGGTAAGACAGCAGAAGCAAGAACTACAATACTGCAGCCTGTGGAACAAAAACCACATTCACAGAAAGATAGACAAGATGAAAAGGCAGAGGGCTATGTACCAGATGAAGGGACAAGATAAAACCCCAGAAAAACAACTAAATTAAGTGGAGGTAGGCAACCTTCCAGAAAAAGAATTCAGAATACTGATAGTGAAGATGATCTAGGACTTCGGAAAAAGAATGGAGGCAAAGATCGAGACGATGCAAGAAATGTTTAACAAAGACCTAGAAGAATTAAAGAACAAACAGAGATGAACAATACAATAACTGAAATTAAAACTAAACAAGAAGGAATCAATAGCAGAATAACTGAGGCAGAAGAACGGAGAAGTAACCTGGAAGACAGAATGGTGAAATTCACTGCTGTGGAACAGAATAAAGAAAAAAGAATGAAAAGAAATGAAGACAACCTAAGAGACCTCTGGGACAACAGTAAATGCAACAACATTCGCATTATAGGGATCCAAGAAGGAGAAGAGAGAGAGAAAGGACTAGGGAAAATATTTGAAGAGATTATAGTCAAAAACTTCCCTAACATGGGAAAGGAAAGTGTCACCAAAATCCAGGAAATGCAGAGAGTCCCATACAGAATAAACCAAAGGAGAAACACACCAAGAAACATAATAATCAAATTGGCAAAAATTAAAGACAAAGAAAAATTATTGAAAGCAGCAAGAGAAAAACAATAAATAACATACAAGGGAACCCACATAAGGTTAACAGCTGATTTCTCAGCAGAAACTCTACAAGCCAGAAGGGAGTGGTATGATATACTTAAAGTGATGAAAGGGAAGAAACTACAACCAAGATAACTCTACCAGGCAAGGATCTCATTCAGATTCAATGGAGAAATCAAAAGCTTTACAGACAAGCAAAAGTTAAGAGAATTCAATACCACCAAACCAGCTCTATAAAAAATGCTAAAAGAACTTCTCTAAGTGTAAAACACAAAAGAAGAAAAGGACGTACAAAAACCCAAAACAATTAAGAAAATGGTCAGAGGAACATACATATTGATAATTACCTTAAAAGTGAATGGATTACATGCTCCAACCAAAAGACACAGGCTTGCTGAATGGATACAAAAACAAGACCCATCTATATGCTGGCTACAAGAGACCCACTTCAGACAAAGCGACACATAAAGACTGAAAGTGAGGGGATGGAAAAAGATATTCCATGCAAAATGGAATCAAAGGAAAGCTGGAGTAGCAATACTCATATCAGAAAAAAATAGACTTTAAAATAAAGAATGTTACAAGAGACAAAAAAGGACACTACATAATGATCAAGGGATCAGTCCAAGAAGAAGATATAACAATTATAAATATGTATGCACCCAACATAGGAGCACCTCAATACATAAGGCAACTGCTAACAGCTATAAAAGAGGAAATCGACAGTAACACAATAATACTGGGGGACTTTAACACCTCACTTACACCAATGAACAGACCATCCAAAATGAAAATAAATAAGGAAACAGAAGCTTTAAATGACAAAATAGACCAGATAGATTTAATTGATATTTATAGGACATTCCATCCAAAACAAGCAGATTACACTTTCTTCGCAAGTGCACACGGAACATTCCCCAGGATAGATCACATCTTGGGTCACAAATCAAGCCTCAGTAAATTTAAGAAAATTGAAATCATATCAAGCATCTTCTCTGACCGCAACACTATGAGGTTAGAAATGAATTACAGGGGAAAAAATGTAAAAAACACAAACACATGGAGGCTAAACAATACGTTACTAAATAACCAAGAGATCACTGAAGAAATCAAATAAGAAATCAAAAAATACCTAGAGACAAATGACAATGAAAACACGATGATCCAAAACCTATGGGATGCGGCAAAAGCAGTTCTAAGAGGGAAGTTTATAGCTATACAAGCCTACCTCAGGAAACAAGAAAAATCTCAAATAAACAATCTAACCTTACACCTGAAGGAACTAGAGAAAGAAGAACAAACAAAACCCAAAGTTAGCAGAAGGAAAGAAATCATAAAGATCAGAGCAGAAATAAATGAAATAGAAACAAAGAAAACAACAGCAAAGATCAATAAAACTACAAGCTGGTTCTTTGAGAAGATAAACAAAATTGATAAACCATTAGCCAGACTCAAGTAAAAGAGGGAGAGGACTCAAATCAATAAAATTAGAAATGAAAAAGGAGAAGTTACAACAGACACTGCAGAAATACAAAGCATCCTAATAGACTACTACAAACAACTCTATGCCAATATAAAATGGACAACCTGGAAGAAATGGACAAATTCTTAGAAAGGTATAACCTTCCAAGACTGAACCAGGAAGAAATAGAAAATATGAACAGAACAATCACAAGTAATGAAATTGAAACTGTGATTGAAAATCTTCCAACAACAAAAGTACAGGACCAGATGGCTTCACAGGTGAATTCTATCAAACATTTAGAGAAGAGGTAACACTCATTCTTCCAAAAGTCTTCCAAAAATTTTCAGAGGAAGGAACACTCCAAAACTCATTCTATGCGGCTACCATCACCCTGATACCAAAACCAGACAAAGATACCAAAACCAGACAAAGACCTGTATGCAGAAAAATATAAGACACTGATGAAAGAAATTAAAGATGATACCAACAGATGGAGAGATATACCATGTTCTTGGATTGGAAGAATCAATATTGTGAAAATGACTATACTTCTCAAAGCAATCTACAGATTCAATTCGGTTCTTATCAAATTACCAATGGCATTATTTATGGAACTAGAACAAAAAATCTTAAAATTTGTATGGAGACAAAAAAGACCCTGAATAGCCAAAGCATTCTTGAGGGAAAAAAAAAGGAGCTGGAGGAATCAGATTCCCTGACTTCAGACAATATTACAAAGCTACAGTAATCAAGAAAATATAGTACTGGCACAAAAATAGAAATATAGATCAATAGAACAAGGTAGAAAGCCCAGATATACACCCACACACCTATGGTCAACTAATCTATGACAAAGGAGGCAAGGATATACAATGGAGAAAAGACAGTCTCTTCAATAAGTGGTGCTGGGAAAACTGGACTGGTACATGTAAAAGAATGAAATTAGAACACTCCCTAACACCATACACAAAAATAAACTCAAAATGGATTAAAGACCTAAATGTAAGACCAGACACTATAAAACTCTTAGAGGAAAACATAGGAAGAACACTCTTTGACATAAATCACAGCAAGATCTTTTTTGATCCACCTCCTAGAGTAATGGAAATAAAAACAAAAATAAACAAATGGGACCTAATGAAACTTCAAAGCTTTTGCACAGCAAAGGAAACCATAAGGAAGATGAAAAGACAAGCCTCAGAACGGGAGAAAATATTTGCAAACGAATCAATGGACAAAGGATTATTTGCAAACAAATCAATGGACAAAGGATTAATCTCCAAAATTTATAAAGAGCTCATGCAGCTCAATATTAGAGAAACAGCCCAATCCAAAAATGGGCAGAAGACCTATATAGACATTTCTCCAAAGAAGACATACAGATGGCCAAGAAGCACATGAAAAGCTGCTCAGCATCACTAATTATTAGAGAAATGCAAATCAAAACTACAATGAGGTATAACCTCACACCAGTTAGCATGGGCATCATCAGAAAATCTGCAAACAAGAAATGCTAGAGAGGGTGCGGAGAAAAGGGAACCCTCTTGCACTGTTGGTAGGAATGTAAATTGATACAGCCACTATGGAGAACAGTATGGAGGTTCCTTAAAAACTCAAAATAGAACTACCTTACGACCCAGCAGTACCACTACTAGGCATATACCCAGAGAAAATCATAATTCAAAAAGACGCATGCACCCCAATGTTCATTGCAACACTATTTACAATAGCCAGGTCATGGAAGCAACCTAAATGCCCACCGACAGATGAATGGATAAAGAAGTTGTGGTACATATATACAATGGAATATTACTCAGCCATAAAAAGGAACGAAACTGGGTCATTTTTTGAGGCGTGGATGGATCTAGAGACTATCATACAGAGTGAAGTAAGTCAGAAAAGGAAAAAACAGATATCGTATATTAACGCATGTATGTGGAACCTAGAAAAATGGTGCAGATGAACCAGTTTGCAGGGCAGAAGTTGAGACACAGATGTAGAGAACAAATGTATGGACACCAAGAGGGGAGAACCACAGTGGGGGTAGGGATGGTGGTGTGATGAATTGGGCAATTGGGATTGACATGTATACAGTGATGTGTATAAAATTGATGACTAATAAGAACCTGCTGTATAAAAAATAAATAAAATAAAATTCCAAAATTAAAAAAGAACAAAAAAACAACTAATACTAAACTTTCTTTGGGTTATTTGTATGTAAATATGTTAATAAAAACAAACAAACAAAAAACCTACAATGAGGTATCACCCCACACTGGTCAGAATGACCATCATCAAAAAATCTACAAACAGGGGTTTCCCTGGTGGTGCAGTGGTTGAGAGTCCACCTGCCGATGCAGGGGACACGGGTTCGTGCCCCGGTCCAGGAGGATCCCACATGCCGCGGAGCGGCTGGGCCCGTGAGCCATGGCCGCTGAGCCTGTGCGTCCGGAGCCTGTGCTCCACAACGGGAGAGGCCACGGCAGTGAGAGGCCAGCATACTGCAAAAAAAAAAAAAAAAAAAAAAAAAAAAAAAAAAAAAAAAAAAAAAAAAAAAAAAAAAAAAAAAAAAAAAATCTACAAACAGTAAATGATGGAGAGGGTGTGGAGGAAAGGGAACCCTCTTGCACTGTTGGTGGGAATGTAAATTGATACAGCCACTATGGAGAACAGTATGAAGGTTCATTAAAAACTAAAACTAGAACTACCATATGACCCAGCAATCCTACTCCTGGGCATATATTCATAGAAAACCATAATTAAAAAATTTACATTCACCCCAGTGTTCATTGTAGCACTATTTACAATAGCCAGGACATTGAAGGAACCTAAATGTCCATCAACAGAGGAATGGATAAAGAAGATGTGTTCTTTATGTGGAATACTACTCAGCCATAAAAAGGAACAAAATTGTGCCATTTGCAGAGACATGGATGGACCTAGAGACTGTCATACAGAGTGAAGTAAGTCAGAAAGGGAAAAACAAATATCGTATATTAACTCATATATGTGGGATCTACAAAAATGGTACAGATGAACCTATTTGCAAAACTGAAATAGAGACACAATCGTAGAGGGCAAACATGGACACCAAGGCAGGAAAAGGGAGGTGGGATGGCTTGGGAGATTGGGATTGACATATATACACTACTATGTATAAAATAGATAACTGATGAGAACTTACTGCATAGCACAGGGAATTCTACTCAATGCTCTGTGGTCACCTAAATGGGAAGGAAATCCAAGAAAGAGGAGATATGCTTGTACATATATAGCTGATTCACTTTACTGTACAGCGGAAATTAATACAACATTGTAAAGTAACTATGCCCCAATAAAAATTAAACAAACAAAAAACTTCAATTATCAATTTTGCAAAGGCAAGCTTGATACTAGAGAATCGAGAATCCAGTGGGAGAGACTGAGGGATTCTCTATGAGCCAATTCACTAGGGAAAATGAAGACTTGTGAAGAATGGAAGGAAGATATCAGAGAGAAATAGAGGGGGGGGGAACCCATAACAAAAATAGATAAAATTTTTTAAAAATTGATTTAACACTGGTTTTTATTTCTGAATGGTAGAAATTGATACAGGAAAGACAGAAAATACTCAACTGCATTAAAAGTAAAAGTTATGGGTGTATTCTCATAAAGTTAATCTCTTATATCTCAGAGCCACTCTCTAATGTCATCGTGGCTGTTAGCTTGTTTGATGATGAATCACAGAGTTTCTGTCCATGAGGCACTCACAGGCATAAGTAGAAACAAGGTATATAAATAAACAAATTCCACTAAAATAAAAGTATGTCGTGTTCACAGGGAGCACTTATCTACATGGACCTAGTCTTCAGAGATGCAGGCCTCCACATGGCCTGAACTGCATGTTTTCTTATGTCTTTATACATTTTCACATGCCAGAAACATGCCCCCATGCTTGCTGAATACAGATTTATAACCACCATTTTATTTAAATTTCCAATTTTATATTTATTAAAATATAAGAGGCTTGAAATAGCAAAAATCTGCATCTTGCAGATGCAATATGTGATATTGCCCTTTCCTAGATGTTGGCCATTCAAATAGGTGTGTATACCTTTTTCAAAGATAAGAAATCAGAGGGGGAGAACCCCAGTACTGAGACCATGGGTAATTCTAAAAAATGGCAGATTACTAACCACCTGGCAATATTATTATGGTTATTAGTTTTATGATATCAGTTATTTTTGCCTTCCCCTGCTAGAGTGCAGGATGGTATCTTTTTCTGTTATATTGGCTAATATCTGCCAAATGCCTAGAACAATGCCTGGATTTGCAGGTACTCAGTGAAAAACAATGTATCGTTGAATAAATAAATGCGTTGAGGGTAGAACCATGGCAAACATTAGAGAAGGATATGTTTATATGTGCATACACACACACACACCCTAACCAAGGGGACAGTACGATTGCCTTTCATTTTTCAAATGAAGAAAGTGTGAAAGAAAAATGTTGCCTGCCATATCAGGAAACAAATGGTGCTGCAACTCTCAAGCCACTGCAGCCACCCCCAGTGGTGCATCTTGAGGGGACTCAGGATAGGAAAGAACAGGATACTGACACTAGATAGCTAAAGTGCATATCAAAAGAATGATCTCAATCAGCCCAGACTCTTGCATCTTCCCACACATAACGTACTACATTCGTTAACTTTAGATGTCTTCTTTTCTTTAACAGTAATCTTTTTGAAGTTCAGACTATCTGGTCTTTATTGCAAAAAATTCCTATATATCCTGGCTCCTCCCTTACCTATTTGGAGCAGTCCCTCAGAGTTATCTGAGAGATTGCATCCTGGGCTTAAGTCCTCAGTTTTGTCCACCAAATAAAAACACAATTCTCAGGTTTTAGGTAGTGCATTTTTCTTTCAGTCAAGAAAAGTAAAGTTGGTTGATGGGATTTGGAGACTAAAGAAAAATTTAACCTTTTTTTTCGTATTACTTAAGACAATGTAATTAACCTGTCTTTGGAATTCCTGTTAAATTTTAATAAAATTACTTTTTTGTGGGAGTGTACTTTATTTATTTTTAACTAAAATATAATTGACATACAATATCATATTAGTTTCAGGTTTACATCATAGTGATTCTATATTTATATACATTTTGAAATGGTCTCCACAATATCTAGTGACCATCTATTGCCATACAGAGTAATTACAATGTATTGACTCTTTCCTATGACTTAGTTATTTTATAACTGGAAGTTGTACCTCTTAATCCACTTCACCTATTTTGCACAATCTCCCAATCTCCTCTTCTTTCTGGCCTATACAAGTTTGTTCTCTGTATCTGTAAGTCTGTTTCTGTTTTGTTCATTTTTTGGTTTTGGGTTTTTGGGTTTTTTAAGATTCCACATGTAAATGCGATTGTTTAGTATCTGCCTTTGTCTGATTTATTTCACTTAGCATAATGCCCACAAGTTCTATCCGTGTTGTTGCAAATGGGAAGCTCACGTTCTCTTTTATGACTAAGTAATATTCCACTGTATATGTATGTACATATGTATGTGTGTATATATATATGATATTTTCTTTATCCATTCATCCATCAATGAACACTTAGGTTGTTTGCATACCTTGGCTATTGTAAATAATGCTGCAGTGACCATAGGGGTGCAGATATTTTTTCTAGGCATGCAGTTTTCATTTTCTTCAGATGAATACCCAGAAAGGGAATTAATGGATTCAATGGTAGTTCTATTTTTTTAATTTTCCTGAGAAAACTTCATACTCTTTTCCATAGTGGCTGCATGAATTTACATTCCCACCAACAGTACAAGAGGGTTCCCTGTTCTTCACATAGTCATCGACACATGCTATTTTTTGTCTTTTTGATAATCACCATTCTGACAGTTATGAGGTGATGGCTCATAGTGATTTCAATTTGTATTTCCCTGATAATTACTTCTACCCTTTGCCTATCCCCATTCTCTAATCCCTGCCAATCTTATCCTTGTACACTTCATGACCATAGCATGACAAATTAACAACCAAGAAGGTATATTTTATTTTATTCAGTTACTGACAGAAAAATTTACACTCTAGAATTCCAGACTTTTCCTAATTTAATTCCAACTTTATATTAAAATACATCAATTTTAAAAAATTAATTAATTTATTTATTTTGGCTGTGTTGGGTCTTCATTTCTGTGCGAGGGCTTTCTCTAGTTGCGGTGAGCGGGGGCCGCTCTTCATAGCGGTGCGCGGGCCTCTCACTGTTGTGGTCTCTCCCATTGCGGAGCACAGGTTCCAGATGCGCAGGCTCAGTAGCTGTGGCTCACGGGCCCAGTTGCTCCGTGGCATGTGGGATCTTCCCGGACCAGGGCTCGAACCCGTGTCTCCTGCATTGGCAGGCAGATTCTCAACCACTGTGCCACCAGGGAAGCCCAAAATACATCAATTTTAACCTAAAAAAATTCCAAAAAGAGAATACCTATTTCCCTATATATATCTTATACATTTTGGTCTTTGTCTCTTGGTATCACACTATCATCTATTCCAGATCTATTTTCATTACATTTGACTAAGGAGTTGTTCTACATGCCTATTTTAAGGATGCTCACATAGACTTTGTCATACAAAAAAATATAATGCAAAGTCCCAGTTCTCAAATGTTGACTTTTTGTTGTTGGTCTCTTTTGGCCTTAGAAAAGAACACAAAAAATATTCTCTCTTTATACTATTAAGATAAAAATGAGCCCCAACAGAATGCTAGGCAATTCTTCCATCACAGGGCCTTTCTTAATGTGACTTAAGAGGTGACAAATATCTACAACCAACAGGAATTAAAATAAATATTTTATGTATATAAAATTTGCATTTAATGGTAATCTCTCAACAGAACTAGACTGGACAAATCATATTTCAGAAGACTTGGATGGATTTCTCTGTTTTCCACTGGCAGCAGGAAAAGAAGGAATAAAACAAATCCAAAATGTCAGGATTTCTTGCCTAAATCTACCTACAAAATTTAGCAGGCAGTTCTGCTAAATAAATAAATGAAACAGATAAAATCAATCAGTCTTTGGAACAATGATGAAAATAACTACCATTTATTGAGCACTATGTGCCCAGTACAGTTTTTTTTTTAATTTACTTTCTGTTTATTTATTTATTTATTTATTTATAACATCCTTATTGGAGTATAACTGCTTTACAATGGTGTGTTAGTTTCTGCTTTATAACAAAGTGAATCGGTTGTATATATATATATATATCCCCATATCTCTTCCCTCTTACATCTCCCTGCCTCCCTCGTTCCCTATCCCACTGCTCTAGGTGGTCGCAAAGCACCGAGCTGATCTCCCTGTGCTATGCGGCTGCTTCCCACTAGCTGTCTATTTTACATTTGATAGTGTATACATGTCCATGCCACTCTCTCACTTTGTCCCAGCTTACCCTTCCCCCTCCCCATATCCTTAAGTCCATTCTCTAGTAGGTCTGCATCTTTATTCCCATCTTTCTCCTAGGTTCTTCATGACCTTTTTTTTTTTTCTT
>RJWK010033926.1:0-22897 GCA_004363435.1 Platanista minor | reverse complement strand
ACTAAAAGTTTGTACCCTTTTACCAACCTCTGCCTATTTCCCCAACCCCCAACCCTGGCAACCACTTTTCTACTCTGTTTCCATGCAGTTTGACTTTTTTTTCTTCTTACAGATTCCACACACAAGTGATACTGTGCAATATTTGTCTTTCTCAGGCTTATTTCACTTAGCATAATGCTCACCAGTCTCATCCATGTTGTTGCAAATGTCAAATATTTCTTCTTTTTTAAGGCTGAATAATATTCCATTGTATATTACATATATACATATATTTATACAATATTATATATAATAGTATACCATTATATATATATATATATAAATTTTATATATATATTTACAACATATTTTCTTTATCCATTCATCTGTTGAAAGACACTTAGGTTGTTTCCTTGTCTTGGCTAGTGTAGATAATGCTGCAATGAAAATGCAGGTGCAGATATCTCTTCAAGAGAATTATTTCATTTCCTTAAGATTTATGCCCAGAAGTGGGATTGCTAGATCACGTGGTAGTACAAGTTTTTTTTGAGGAACTTTCATACTATTTTCTACAGTGGCTGAACCAATTTACATTCCCACCAACAGTGCACATCCTCAACAGCACTTGTTTTCTCTTGTCTTTTTGATGACAGCCATTCTAATAGGTGTGAGGTGATATCATACTATGGTTTGGATTTGGATTTCCTTGACGATTAGTGATGTTGAGTACCTTTTGATATACTTTTTGGCCATTTGT
This sequence comes from Platanista minor, assembly GCA_004363435.1. Lineage (NCBI taxonomy): Eukaryota > Metazoa > Chordata > Mammalia > Artiodactyla > Platanistidae > Platanista > Platanista minor. The sequence goes on along the minus strand of RJWK010033926.1, from coordinate 22,161 downwards.
ATATCTTTTTAGAAAAATGTCCATTCAGGTTCTTTGCCCTTTTTTAATTGGGTGTTTTGGGAGTTTTTGCTATTGAGTTTTCTGAGTTCTTTTTATATTTTGGATACTAACTCCTTATGAGATATGTGGCTTGCAAATATTTTCTCCCATTCCGTAGACTGCTTTTTCATTTTATTAATGGCTTCCTTTGCTGGGCAGAAGTCTTTTAGTTTGAGGTAGTCCCATTTGTTTATTTTTGCTTTTGTTGCCTTTTCTTTTGGTGTCAAAAGCAAAAAGTCATTGCCAAGACCCATTTCAGAAGCTTACTCTCTGTGTTTTTTCCAGGAATTTTGTGATTTCAGGTCTTAGGTTCAAGTCTTTAATCCATTTTTAGTTGATTTTTGTGTATAATGTAAGATAGGGGTCCAGTTTTATTCTTTTACATGTGGCTACCCACATGTATCAGTTGGGTGTTTTACCAGCTTCATTCATTGAAGAGCCTATCTTTTCCCCATTGCATGTTGTCGACTCCTTTGTTGAAAATTAATTGACTATGTATGCATGAGTTTATTTCTGGGCTGTCTATTCTGTTACATTGAGCTATGTGTCTGTTTTTATGCCAGTACCATACTGTTTTGATTTCTGTAGCATTGTAATATAGTTTGAAATCAGGAAACTTGATGACTCCAGCCTTGTTTTTCTTACTCAGTATTGCTTGAGCTCTTTGAGGTCTTTTGTGGTTCCATACAAATTTTAGGATTGTTTTTTCTATTTTTGTGGAAAATGTCATTAATATTTTGATAGGGATTCCACTGAATCTGTAAATTGCTTTGGGTAGTATGGACATTTTAATAATATTAATTTTTCCAGTCCAGGAACACAAAATATCTTTCCATTTATTTGTGTCTTCTTCAATTTCATCTATGTTTTAAAGTTTTCAGAACATTTCATTGCTTTTTAAAATTATAGTATTTATATCCTTATCACATTATAAGTAGCTCTAATTCATTTGGTAAAATATGTTTTATACACACACACATATACACACACACACACACACACACACACACACACACTGAGTCCAGAAATAGACCCATACATATGTAATACTTAATTTATGACAATATTGACCTGACAAATCAATGAAGAAAGGATGAAAAGATCATCTTTCAAATAAATTGTGGTGGGACATTCAGGTGTCCATAGGGGAAAAATGAAATGTCCTCACCTCACACCATAAAAATCAATTCCAGGTAGATTAAAGACCCAAATGTAAAGGCAAACAAAAAAAAATTTATGAACTAAAAGAAAAACATGTGAACTTAGGGGTAGGGAAAGTTTTCTTAAACATGATTTAAAAAAACCCAAAAAACTAAGTTTCCCGGGAAACAGAAAAGCAGGTATTAGCACCTAGAACATTTTTTTATGTTTTAAATATTTGAAATTAGTTATGTGAAATTCCTTTTAATTACTTCTATCTTTCACTCTCCATATTATTTATCTAATTTAGTCTACAATGTGAAATCTTTGAGCCTGTTTGTAGTTGGAAATAGTGAAATAACCAGCTCATTTCTAATTTTGAATAGTGTCATTGGGTAACAGCAAGTAATTGATCATTTTCATTACAGAGACCTTGCTTTAGGAAATATTGTATTTTAAGATGAATTTTAATTAATAAAAAAGCGTATTTATTGTTTAAAAATAGACAATCCACATAGAAAGAGGATCATATAGCTCATCCAGTATAGTGGAAAATGAACCTTGTGGTTATTATTTTTATAGATAATATGTACTTTTTTTAATATTTATTTATTTGGTTGCACAGGTCTTAGTTGCAGCAGGAGGGCTCTTAGTTGCAGCACATGGACTCCGTAGTTGTGGCAGGCAGCCTCCTTAGTTGCGGCTCGTCAGCTCCTTAGTTGCGGCATGTGGGCTTCTTAGATGCGGCAGGTGGACTCCTGAGTTGCGGCTTGCTGCCTCCTTAGTTGCTGCACACAGGCTCCTTAGTTGTGGCATGAGAGCTCTTAGTTGCGGCATGCATGTGGGATCTAGTTCCCTTACCAGGGATGGAACCCAGGCCCCCTGCATTGGGAGTGTGGAGTCTTATCCACTGCGCCACCAGGGAAGTGCTTTTAAAAGCTTTTTTTTTTTTTGTAATTTTGTATTGCTGTGTACAGGAAACTGATCATAATAGATAGATAGTCGTGCACACAAAGAGATGCAAAGACCTGGAGAAAGAGCATCCTTGGGGGTTGGAGGTGGATCGGCAAACCTAAGATCATTCAGCACTCGGATCAGCACTGATGGGGGAGGGAAAAATCCATACGCTGAAAATTCCCCCATTGCTGCATCAGAGTGAAACATGTAAGACCAAATGGTTGACTCGACTTGAAGAGGTGATTTCAATGAAAGAAGATGAGATAACTTCACACTACGTTTTTCTTCTAGTTTCTTTAGGCCCATCTTAAATCTGACTATTTATGGAGTCCCACTTTTTGGAAATGCATCACAGATGAAATGACTGTTTTAATTGATAATAATAGCTTATATGTACAATGCTTCGCACTTTTTAAAGTGCTTTCGTACAATTTCTTTTCTTTAATTCTATCAAGCACCTATTAAAAGTAGACAGAGCAAGTATGTTTTTCCCCATTTTGTTCAAAATCATGCTACTAAATGATGAGTGATTTATTTAAAGTGGCCTAGTTTTACCCGTTGATGGAGTCATCTAAGACATTGTTTTTCAGAGTTATGGGCTGTGAAATCATTTTAATAGCCAGTAACCAATACTTTTAAAAATAGTATGAATTAGAACATAAAATTCAGAGTACACCAAATTCTGTAAGGGTAAATATTTTATAAAATTTTGTTCCAGTTATGTTTCAGTTACATTTCACTTTTGTGTGCATGCATAGTCCTAATGAAACAATATACTTCTTACTGTTAATCACAGTAAAAAGGTTTGAAAAACTGATCTAGAAAAGCAAAAATTTCTCACTCACTACTTGGTTTCTGATAACTGAAATCCTATTAAAATTTCTTTATTAGGTTAAGTCTGTTCTACACAGAGTAGTTCTGGGAGAGGTTAATAATTGATCCAGGAAAAAGTGATTTTTTGATCAAAAAAAGTTTGAAAAAAGCTACATACTATAAACCACCTTTGAATATTTACATGGAACAGCAGCAGCATATCAGCTGATCACAGATAATTTAGGTACAGAATTTTTTTCATAGCAGTTTATAATCCATCTGTTTGGGGAAAGTTCAGAATAGGCACCATACTCAACTAAAATATAACTTCCCAGGAGAGGCATCACTATACGTGTCCCTTATTCAGACAGTGGACTCATATACCTGAAACGCAGAAGTAATAAGGGGCTAGGAGGATATGGTAGCAGAAAGCACTGGAGTAGCTCAGCAGTGTGGACCTTCCTAGTTTAGATTTCGTATTTCATATTTGTTACTGTTTCCCCTTGCTCATGAGAGCTTCTGATCTGTAGGTAGAAGCTCTGGTAGAATCAGGAGAAGTTCTGCTTCTTCTTACTGATACATTTTAGAGTGACTGTAAGGGAAAAACATACCTTTTCCAGCATTGTTGGTCATTGAAAACTCTCAACACTAATAGAAGGAGGATTTCTAGAATGCCTCCACTGAGCAGAGATCTCTCACATCGTTCTTGCTTTGCACCCAGCCTTCAGGTTCTCTGTAAAAACAGCTACACCCATTTTATTCATCTGGTTTGGTGGATCCAAAGAGGGTAACAGAGTTGTGCCACTGGTGCTGAATTTCCCACCACTAATGAAGTGGCAGAATGGCTTCTCAAAGTTCAATTTAGGGACAATGAATGTCATTTGACATTTCTTGCATACCCAAGTATATGGATTAAGATTAGTTCCTCTGGAGCAATTGTTATCAAACTTTTTTTTTTTAATCTCAGGACCTCATTACAACTGTAAACATTGAGGCCCCCAAAAGCTTTTATTTATATGTTTTTTTATATCAGTATTTAATGTATTAGAAATTAAAGCTGAAACGTTTTAAAATATTGATTAATTTATTTTAAACTAACAATTAAAAATCACTGTTTATGAAAAAAGAAAAAAGAACTGTATTTTTCTTTTTTAGGCGGTACGCGGGCCTCTCACTGCTGTGGCCTCTCCCGTGGCGGAGCACAGGCTCCGGACGCGCAGGCTCAGCGGCCATGGCTCACGGGCCCAGCCGCTCCGCGGCATGTGGGATCTTCCCGGACCGGGGCACGAACCCGTGTCGCCTGCATCGGCAGGCGGACTCTCAACCACTGTGCCACCAGGGAAGCCCAGAACTGTATTTTTCCAAAACAAAAAGCGATTAATGAGAAGAGTGGCATTGTTTCATGATTTTGCAAATCTCTAACGTCCGGCTTAATAGAAGCAACTGGGTCCTCATATTTATTCTGTTATAATCACATGCCATATAGCCTTTAGAAAGTTCCATTACACACTAATGAGAGAATGAGAGTGAAAAGAAAATAATGTCTTAGTATTATTATGGAAATAGTTTGGTACCCCGGGACCCACAAGCTGAGATACAGATGAAAGAGCAAAGGATCCATACACAGATTTGACCTCAGCACAGCAAGTCCCCAAAGATGGCTGGTGATCACACTTGACCTAAGAATTGTAATCAAACCATTATTTAACATAGGAGCTATTTGTAGTGAAATAGTTTTCCCTCAAGAAAGAATTCCACAGCAAAATGAAATCATGGTTTGCACATTGCAGATATTGAAAACAATTCAGGATTTATAGCCCACTAAGCCTATTTAGCTATTGCTTTGCTTATATATACCAGTTCTTTCAACTACCATAAAATAATAATTATATTTGAACAAGTCAATAAATATGCATTATTAAATCTGAGTTTTATGGCATAGAATTTGGTTACTTTCCATGTTTTAAAAAGCACAAAATACATAAGTATTCATGTGTATATTGTTCTATAACATTTTCCAAAAGACTCTTGGAGAGTATCTCAAGAGGATTATTTCTCTGGCAGGGGAAAAAAAAGAGTAGCCCTCAATGAGATAAGCAGAACACATCAGAGAATCTGCTTTCTTTTGAGTTGTGTTTAAATGGGCTATGACACATAATAGAAATTCTGGAAACGTCCAAAGGAAAGTATGTCTCCTCAAATTTTTCCTAAATCTGGTTAGAGTTGGCAGCAGAGACTGGAATGAAATCTTGCTAGTTTAAGAAGCCCATTAGGAGAACCAAATGGTGCTGAGCCTTTGCCTTGCCCAAAGACTAATGTGCCCAAGCTGAAGCACATGGAGACATCCTTTCTTGTGATGAGCTGAATTGTACCCCCTGCCCCCCACCACTGATTCATGCCTTGAAGGCCTAACCCCCCAGTACCTCCAGGTGTGACTGTACTTGGAGATAGGATCTTTAAAGAGGTAATTAAGTTAAAATGAGGCTGTTAGGGTGGGTCCTTACACAATCTGACTGGTGCCCTTATAAGAAGAGGACATTAGGACACAGAAGAAAGACCATGTAAGGACACGGTGAGAAGGAGGTCTTCTGCAAGGCAAGGAGGGAGACCTCAGAGGAAACCAAATCTGCTAACACTTTTATCTTGGACTTTTAACCTCCAGAATTGTGAAAAAATAAGTTTCTATTGTTAAAGCCACCCCATCAGTGGTCTTTTGTTATGGATGCCCTAGCAAAGTAATACACTTTCTTATACCAAGGCCCTGAAATGACCATGGACCACAGGGCTCTCCTGTGAGATTTTAGTTTATCGTCTATTTTTTCATCTTTGTCAAAAATCAGATTTCTTTTTAAAAATAAGTAACATATCTACTTGTTTCAAGAACCAAAAAAATATACAAACACATACAGTGAAAGCTTTTCTCTCACCCCTAACCTCCATCTGTCCCATAATATCTGTTATTAATGTATTTTTGCAAAGCCTTTCCATTATAATATGTAAGACATCTAGAAAAGTACACAAGATCAAACATGGCATAACTCAGTGATTTATCTGACAGCACTTACTCATGAAACCATCACACAAATGGAAACACAAAATGGAATATTACTGGCAGCCTGGAAGTCCCCCTCAGGTTTCTTCTGAACCACTACTGCTCCCTCCTTCCTTAAAGTATCTGCTATTCTGACTTCTAATACCATAAATTTGGTTTGCAAGTTTCATTACCTTATAGAAGTGAAATCCTGCCTGGATTTTCTGCCTGTATTGCTTTTGCTCACTGTTAAATTTGTCAGATTCATTCATGTCATGGTACATAGCCATAGTTGATTTCATTGTCATAATGTTCCATGGTATAAATATGCCACAATTTAAACTGTTGATGGGTACTAGGGTTGTTTCCAATTTTGAGTTGGTCAGATAATGCCATGAACATTCTTGTTCATATCTACAGATGCACACAAGCATGTTTTTTCTTGGATCTATTCTATCTAAAAGTAGAATTGCTGGATCAAAGACTGTGTAAATCTTCAGCTTTAGTAGATGATGCAAAAGCCTTTTTAAAAGCAATTTTATCAATTTACATGTCTGCACGAGTGACTTAAAGTTTGCTGTTCCACAATACTCACCATCACAGGGTAATGTCAATTTTTTAAAATATTTTTAGCAATTCTGGTAGTTGTGTAATGGCATCTAATCGAGGTTTTTTGTTGTTGTTGTTGTTGTTGTTGTTGTTGTTTTTGGCTGCGTTGGGTCTTCGTTGCTGCGCGCGGGCTTTCTCTCGTTGCAGTGAGCGGGGGCTACTCTTCGTAGTGAGTGCGCGGGCTTCTCATTGCAGTGGCTTCTCTGTGTTGTTGAGCATGGGCTCTAGGCGCGTGGGCTTCAGTAGTTGTGACAGGTGAGCTCAATAGTTGTGGCTCACAGGCTCTAGAGCGCAGGCTCAGTAGTTGTGGTACACCAGCTTAGTGGCTCCGCGGCATGTGGGGTCTTCCTGGACCAGGGATCGAACCCGTGTCCCCTGCGTTGGCAGGCAGATTCCCAACCACTGCGCCACCAGGGAAGCCCCTCTAATCAAGGCTTTAATGTTCATTTCCCTAATGCTAATGAGATTGAGCAACTTTTCATAGGTTTATGGGTCTTTTGGATTTCCAAAAGTGATACAGTCTCTTTCTCATTTTTCCAATGAAACATTTATCTTTCTTCTCATTAATCTGTAGGAATTGTTTGTGTATATTAGGTATGCACCCTTTTTCAGTTATGTGTGTTGCAAATTTCTTCTCTCACTTTGTGGCTTTCTTTTTACTCTTTTCATGGTATCTTTTAATAGCATCTTGTAATTCTTGATTTTAATAGAGCCCTACATTTTTTATTGTAGTTAGTGTCTGTCTTAGTCTGTTCAGATTGCTTTAACAGAATACCATAGACTGGGTGGTTTATAACAGTAGAAATTTATTTTTCACAGTTCTGGAGACTTTGAAGTCCTAGATCAAGTTGCTGACAGATTCAGTGTCTGGTAAGGATCCACTACCTGATTCATAGACAGCGGTCTTTTTGCTATGTCTTCACAGGGCAGAAAAGGCAAGGGAGTTCCACAGGGGTATCTTTTATATGAGTATTAATCCCACTCATGAGGGCTCCACCCTCGGGACCTAATCATCTCCAAAGGCTCCACCTCCTAATACCATCACACTGGAGATTAGAAGTTCAATATATGTATTTGGGGGGAACACAAACAATCCAGAAATGTGTAGGTCTGTTTCTGAGCTCTCTTTTTTTATACTATTCCATCATTCTAATTATTTTCTTTTCCTAGAACATTATTACTAATTAGTTTAGCTTTGTCAGGTCTTGATATCCAGTGGAATTAGTCATCCCACCGCACCCTTCTTCTTCAAGTGTGTCTGCAGATTTACATACCAGTGTAGACATGTAGTGGTTTAAAAAAACAAAAACCAAAAAAACTTCTTTTTCCTTCTCTGTGGAAAAATGATTTGTGGTTAACTCTCTAACTCTAGTCTCTTGGAAATCTGAGAAATGTAGACTGTCAACTGGGTTTCTAGACATATCCTATATGTTAAAAAAAAATGGCCCTGATGGGTAAGCTGCACCTGGTTTGGGAGGACTGTGAGTGAAATAGTTCGGAGGCTTCCCTGAGTCTGTAGCATTCTTGTAATTGCACACCCCCTGCTCAGACCCATGAGAGCTGTGCCTGTGGGTCTGTGATAAGAGATATTCGCTCCTGTGCATCATGGGGCTTCTAAGCCAGAGTGGCACCAACACCCATCCAATATTGCTTGTGTTATCGTACTTGAATTGACTGCTTAGAGACCAGAGAGTAGCCCCTATACCCTATGAAGACACCACTCCTTATACTGCCCCCTACTAGTAAGTCCTATTTATACTTAATCCTGATTTGAATCTCTCTGAATAAGCTGATGCCAAGAAAGTCATTGGCATTTTTCTCAGAAATAGACAAAATAACCCTAAAACTCATATGGAAGCACAGAAGACCCCAAATAGCCAAAGCAATCCTGAGAAAGATGAAGGTCAAAGAAAGAAAGAGAGGAATGAGATGGTCAGAGAAATACGATGTTCCTAGGTCATTGTCCAAAATTGCAATGATTATTACGTGTACAGTTTCAGGTAACTGAGAAGTTAAGCTTTGGCAATTCTGGAATTATCAGTAGAGTTGTTTTACTAAAATCAAAGTTTAAAATGCCATAAACTGTGGGTTGTGTACATATTAAACAAATAAAATTGATATATAAAGAGATAAAAAGAAGAAATATTAATAAATGCTATGATCTTAAGCAAAGTTTCTTCACCTTTCTGGTCTTAGTTTCCTTATCTGTATAATGAGTGGTTTGAATTAGATTATCTGGAAGTTCATCCCTATGTCTGAAATGTGTTGTTTTCATTATTTAGTATAACTAATCGATTATAATAATCCAAAAAAATGGATGCCTACGTAAATATTAGGCAGCAAGTGTTGCTTAACTTTGGAAATACCAATTACTTTCTCTGTAGATGCTATTTTCATTTTATTTACGTAATTTTTTAAAGATTGGAGAGGAGGAGTGGTATCAGAATCACTCTGATCTGAAATCAGAGATTTCACATATCTCACACCTATTCACAAATCCTTAGGTCATCAAGCACCATCAAGGTCTCCAGATGACTATGATCCATTCATTTCCTTTTGATTGAAAATAACTAAGAGAAGAATGGGTACATTGACCTCGTCGTAGGCCCTTCTTTCTTCATGGGAGTGGAATTCCTTTTATAGGTTGATTGACAAACCTAGGGCCAAAAATCTTACTGGACTATTACAGATATATTACATAATTTCATTAAAATATTATCATACAAATTCCAAATGTTGTGAACTAAATTATACTACCATAACTAAAGCTCAGTTGCTTACAGGAGTCAGGCATATATTGTAAATAAAGAGAGAGGGTGAAATTGCTATTTTTGTCTGTTGGCCAAATTAACTCTGAAGCCATCAGTTTGTCTCCTGTTCCCTAAAGTCTTGTGCATATGAATCACCCGGGACTATTGCCAAATGCAAGGTTTTTTTGCAGTAGGTTTGGGTGGAGCCTGCAAATCTTCATTTCTAACAAGGTCCCAGACAATGCTATCATATCATGTCGAAATTCCACACTGAACATAACTCTATACAAAAACACTAGCTTTCATTAAACTGGATTCTGAAAACTCAGGTAGAAATCAAGTGTTTAAAGACCTGTCATTCTCCTCTTTGACCATTTCCCCATGCCACATCAGCTTAATAATGATATAACAAATTGCATTTCTCCAGTTACCTCTGAATTAACGATCTTGGAACCTTAAGCCACAATCAGATTCCCTTCAACTATTTCAGAGTTCCCAATGGTTGGCTCTAGCGGGGCGGCAAACATATGCTTTCCACCTGCCTTGTGGCATTTGCCAGTGCCCTTTGCTCTTGTTCCAGCTGCTGCTTGAATGTCTCTTGGACTTTCCTAGGACAGTTGTGGGGTGTCCAACGCTCAGGCCACAGGGTCCAGCCCAGGCACTTACCGTCACTCTAGCTGCAGAAGGTCACCTATATCAGTTTTTATTGCATCCTTCTTAGCAGTAACTTGCACCATCTGAGTGTCATCTCATGCAATTCAAAATTCCTTTTTTGCCCCAAGCCTTGTCCACTATTTAGGGCCAAGCTTTAGCCCTTCAGCCCTCTTCTTCCTTTAGACTCAGAAGGCTGCTGACCACTTCATGCAAATACTGGCTTAACAAGCCACCCCTTGGCCCACCATTCCCACAAGCCCAGCAAAACCATTGGGATCATGAAGTGATTATAGTTTAGGCTCTTAATTGAGATCCTTTTGGACACTATACTTCCTGCCTGTACAAGGAAAAATAATAACCAGTGTTTATTGAGGGCTGGGAGAAGCAGATGAATTACCTGCTAGACTGCATAAGTCAGCATCTAGAATGATGCTGATGAATGAGTAGGACAAGCCAGCGTTATACAAAGGAGCTTTATGCCACCACTGGCACACTACAGGCAGGATCTAAAGCAGCAAATGGCAAAGAAACAATGCATAGCAATGATTAATCACTAAGGTGGGCCTGGCTCCCAGTACTGATGTTATTAAAGGTTCAGCTGTATTCAATTAAAATAGATATCTAAACTTGGATTGCCAGAAATTAGCCTGCCAAATGTAAGAATATTCCAGATGGACAAGGAAAAAGAAGATTGTATAATAGTGATGATAATAGGCAGCAATGCTTGACCAGCATCAACTGGAATATTATTTCCTATTCCAAGAATGTTAAAAACAGGATGAGCCCAGCATGCTGGGATCAGAAGAGAGTGGGCAGTGGTGGGTTAGACTCTCCCACCCTGGGACGCTCAGGGGCACTGTCTCTGCCAAAGATGCCATATCCAAGTATCTTAGGATCTTTCTTTCTTATTTTTGAAGCCCTAGAAATAAGCCTTTCCGTTCTTTCTTACAGATCATGGTTATAAGTAGCAGCCTTCATGCAGGTAATTCTTTAGTGCAACAAAAACATAGTTGGTGATGTTTTTCTTTAGAAACTAAAGACACAAATTATATGCAAGGAGGTAACTGCACATAGATTATAGAAGTCCATTATCCCCCTTTTGTGAAAAGCCTTCTGAATCAAGGATCTTTCGATTCTATACACTTCGGTCTCCTTCTCAGACCTAACTTATTTACATCAGATATCTCCTACTTGGCTCCTTGAAAGGTTATATTTCCCGTCTAGCAATGATTTATATTCCCTGTACTGCACTTCTCTTTCCTGCTAACCTCAACATTTTGTCTCTCTTTTATACCCAGAATACGGAAATGAAAAATCCATTTCTTGATCTCTCTTCTGCTTCCTTCTAAATAGTTGTACTTCTTTTAGATCTATTTTACTTTCTAGACCAAGAATATTTGATATTTCCTGGAGAAGTCACAGTGAGTGGTACCTCTTGTTTACCCGTTTGAAATGAGCTGGTGGGGTCATTTAACAGATACACAAAGCATCAATGCACAAGATGATGAAAAGATTCTCATAGAGAAGGGAGTTCTCCATCCCACGCTGCTGGTTTACATTTCAAACATTGGGGCCTGTGAACTGTACCATTGTCTACCATCTCAGAGGGTCTTTGTGTCCAGGAATGGCATTATGAGTAATGCATTACTACAGTCTTCCAAAAAAAGACATTAAATAAAGGGGAGGCTATTTCTATCAGGTAATATTAAAACATTTACTTTCACATGCACTTGCTTTAACCAGCTTGAACAAGTTAGTTATTCCCAATAGATTATTCTCATTGGTAACTCCATAATAAAAGATTCTAGATATCATGCTTTTCAGTCCCTGGCATTATAAATTTTATTTTAGAAGCTCAGTAATCGAATACTCATTATCTAATTATAATTAAGTAATGTGATTCCCTTAAGAAAGCTTATAACTATTTAAATGAATATGGACTTAATTAAAAGAATTAAATTAGGAGATTAAAATTATTCAAAAGGGGTAAACTTTGTTCTTAAAAAACTGTAGAATGGAATACTAAGAAAGAAAAAACAGAGGAAGGCAACAGAAAATTGGTAAAAAGAAACAGGAACAAAAGAGACAGATCCCTGATGTGCCATGGTGGAGGAATATTGTATTAATTTAATTATTTAATTATGGAAAAATAAATAAGACATGAATAGCCTAGTAAGCCATATGCTCCTTGAAGACTGGAGTTAGGACTCATTAATTTCTGCATTCCCACCAGACCAATGGCGGGAACCTAGTGGACTCTCAATTAATATTTGTTGAATGAATAAGGAAGCAAATTCTCCCTGAAAGTTTTAAGCAACTTCATGAATCCTTTTTCAAGTCATTTTGTAGATACAGTGTTTAAAGAAATTTATATTTGGATCTAATTAGAATGTGTGCACTTGAGTGAGAATGTTAGTTTACGTGCTCTGGGAGTTAAGTTTGAAGCTGATGAAACTGTACAGGAGGTAACTCTTCTCAGAGGAAGAGTTGGAGACTGTTTGGTTCCCTTTCTGTCTATAGCAGGGCATCCTTCACTACCCGTGAGAAAAAGCAGGAGCCTACAGCACGCTTTATACATGCTAGCCTACTTTATACACATGTTGAACTTGTGTACCAATCATACTAAAAATTAAAAAGAAACTGATTATGAGCCCTTTGATGGACAGCATTGTAAAGGGAAGTGATGATGGTGATTTTGATAATAGTTTACATTATATCATATGAAACTGCCATTTTTATGTGAAACACAGTTAAATATTGGCAATTTCGTATGGTATAAACTAATATTTATTGAATGCTTACTTTGTGCTAGGCACAATGCTAAGTAATTTACAGTCAGTTAGCTCATTTAACTTTCACCCAGAAAAATTTTTAACAGGTGAGGAAGTTGAGACAGACAAGCTGCCCACTGTGGAAGGAAGACCTAGAAAGTGAGCACAGTTTCACACCAGCCCCCCGTTTCTTCAACAGAATCCCAACCTGCTCAGGAAAAAGGTGACTATTGTAAATGATATAATCAAAAATCTTGCCTTCTGATCACTTAATTACAGTAACAAAAATGTGACGGTAAAATATACTGTGTTTAATTCACAATGCAAATTGTCCGCTTCTAGAAAGGTGAAATTTACTTATAATACAGAGATGATTGCCACTTCATTATCAAGGGTCAGGTCTTGTGGCTACAAAAATGAGTTAAGAGAGAATCTTTATTCAAGGAAATAAGGTCACACTGGCTAAGGAGGAGGATAAGGAATTATAAAACTTACTGTATCATTAGAATTATATTTTTGTTGGCCACATGCTCCAAAACAAAAGTGAGAAGAATAAGACAAAAGTGAGAATACGTAGTAGCAATGTACTGTGGAGACAAAGAGATAAATATTTGAAAGCGGGCAAGTCCCAGAAAATTCCTAATCTATGTCAGCTGTAAGTACATTGTCGATAGGGATAGATGGCTGTGGGAACCCAGATGAAGAACAAGAATTCATTTTGGAGATGTCAGGGGAGGCTTTGCAGAAGAAACAACTGGACAAGAATGAGTGGAATTTCGATAGGAGGAAGAGGAAGTACATCTCAGAAAACGGGACACAACCTGTACAAACAGAGGAGAGAGGGAAAGTCAACAGCAACACTGAATAATAAATGGTTCAGATGTCCAGGAAGCAGGGAGGCGATATTACATTATATTCTGTATGCCTGGACCCCTGGAGCACATGGGATGTTGGAATGGTAACTTAGGGTCGTATTGCGAAAGGGCCAGGATTGGGAATTTCATCTTTGTCCTAGAAAGCAATAGTGAGCCACGATGCTTTTCCCTCTTGAGCTGTAACTTTTATAGAGTGAAGTGTACAAATATTAAATGTACAGCTCAATCATTTCATATGTCGGTGTACTCATAAAATAATTAAACAGGTCAAGATTTATTCAGTAGAACATGGTTGGCTTCTTAGCCCCCTCCTCAACAATCTCCACAAGGGTAACTCCTGTTCTGACTTCTATTCTCCTAGGGTATTTTTGCCTGTTCTTGACCATCGTATAAATGGAATCGTTCAGCATGTACTCTTTTCTGTTTGATTTTTCCCATCAGTGATTTTTTTTTTTAATATTGACAAGGTTTTTGTGTGGAGCTATGGTTCATTTTATTTCATCATTGTGCCTTATTCCATTATGCGAGTATATCACAGTTTATTTCTTTCCTCTGTTGATGGACATCTGGGTCGAGTAGCTTCTTATTTTTTTCCCATGGAAGGAATACTGATTTAGTGGGCTTTATTACAGAAGCCCAGGGGTTGTTCTATATTAATTGATTAAGACACATTATCTTTGTAAGATGGAAACAAGTACACACAAGGGCGAACATAGCATCTATAATTAAGATGTTAAGTACACACCAGCGCTCTCTACTTTTCTATCTCAATCTCATCTGAAAGCTCTGTAAATGATTTGCCATTTAAGCTGTATTTGAGAAGCCACAGAATGCCAAAAACCATGCTTCACAGACTAGTACAATGCAGAATGTTTTTTCTCAGGATACTGATATGTGTGCTAGGCAAAAAGTCCCTTTTCCAGGATTCTGGGTTAAGCAAAGTTAAATAGGTTTTACTCAATGTAGGGAATGTCATGGTCTTTATTTTACTGATTGGTATTTTGCATCTCCAAGAGTGAAATATAGAACATATACAGCATTTCCCACACTTGAGAGACAAAATATCTTTTTTCTTTCCAGAAAACCCATAATCATCTCCCAGAATTAATGTTTCCAAAACTCAACATGGAAAATTGTATACAACTGTGTAGACTTAACTGTGAACTATGTCACCTCCTCCCAATATTCATATGTTAATGCCCTAACCCCCAACGTGGCTGTTGTTGGAGATAAGGTCTTTAAGGAGGTCCTGAGGGTTAACTGGGGTCATAATGGTGGAGCCCTAGTCCAGTAGGATGAGTGTCCTTGTGAGAAGAGGAAGAGACACCAGAGCTAGCTCACCGTCTCTGTGTGTAACAAAAGAAAGGCCATGTGGGCACATAGTGAGTAGATGGCTGTCTGCAAGCCAAGGAGAGAGGCCTCACCAGACAACCCTTCTGGCACTGTGATCTTAGACTTCCAGCCTCCAGGACTGTGAGAAAATAAATAAATGTTTAGGCTACCCAATCTGTGACGCCTTGTTATGGCAGTTAAACAGACTGATGTAACCTCTAAGTAAGGTTAAAATCAGTCATCAAAATCATGTGCACTCCAAGGAAATAAAATGGCTAATCCTCCACAGATTTGTTTGCATCACTTTTCCATTTTCAGATTATTTGCAACCTGGATACTCTGCCTATCAGAAGAATGTGGCAGTTTTCCCTCCTGGATCCTCTTAGAGCAAAATAAATCCACACAAACAGGACACTCATATGCTTTATTCTCTCTATAAAACTGCCACTGGGCTTCCCTGGTGGCGCAGTGGTTGAGAGTCCACCTGCCCATGCAGGGGACACGGGTTCGTGCCCCGGTCCTGGAAGATCCCACATGCTGCGGAGCGGCTGGGTCCGAGAGCCATGGCTGCTGGGCCTGTGCCTCCGGAGCCTGCGCTCGGCAATGGGAGAGGCTACAACAGTGAGAGGCCCGCATACCGCAAAAAAAAAAACTGCCTCTAAGTTGAGTTTTGCACTGTTCAAGACTTGCATAGCCCTGCAAGTTCAGGCCACTCACTCTTTTCTTTGACATTATTTGCTATCGCTCAATTAACAGTGAAGGATTTTTATTGCCTTTCTTCTGTGGGGACAATATATATGCCTCTTAATTTGTGTAAGTTGGACTACACTGTAGATGATTTACCCTCTAAATTCCAAAGTAACCTTGCCAAAGAGATGACCTTGTTTATTAAAATCGAATTAACCGAAGTTTTAGAATGTCCCTGAGTGGGTTACTGAATTTCTGTCTTTCTCCAAACCTAATAAACATCAAAGCCCCAGCTGGCTAGAGTTAACCACAGGACTCCAAACCTCACTGTGAAATTATCTAGTTAGTTCTTCTTTCAGTCCTTTTCTCCGAGAGTGCAGGTCCAAGAATCTTTTCCCAGAATATGTTGGCTATCATATTTCAGAAAGGCCAGATGTTCCTCACTTGATTAGTTTTGATTTGAAGAAAGAGATCGGGTGCTCTTTATTCCTTGGATTAGAAACAAAAGGAAGCTGCCCTTGTTACTTGTATTCCCCAGCCACGGTCAGAATGTGCTAATTATACGGCACTTCAGGTCATCCTCTGGACAGGGTTGTATGCCACCTATACACTACTTGCATGCATAGGACATTCATGAGTTTTGCTTCCAAAAGCTTGTAAAATAATGTCGGCAAACTGATTACAGGCATATGTGATAAAACATAATTGATTCAGCTCCCCGTGTATAAACAAAATCTCCTGATGCTGCAGATTCCTGCAGCTTCTATCCTATTGCTTCTGCCACTTCTCATTCCAACTTCAAAGTAACAGTTTAGGGTTGGTCTCTAACCTCTTGTTTCCCATTTGATTATCAGTCATTGAAAGTTTTCTTTATTACTCTACAGGAAGTCTTTGAGACAGGTCCACCAATGATCTCCATATTAATATGTCCAACGTGCACTCTGATTTTTTAGATACTAGACATCTTTGCAATGTTTAGTATAACTGACTACTTTTTTTTCTCCCTGAAGCTCCCTTCAGGCTTATATTTTATTTTGGCTTTCTCCCTCCCAAATTTCAGATCATTTATTTTCCGTTTCTTTGGGTCATCTGTCTTCCTTCATGCTTGAGACTGATAGCAATCTTAAGCCTCTTTCCATGGCTGCCTTCTGCCTCGCATTAGTCTCAGTTACCGAGAGATAATTTGAAACTTTATTTTTATTTGGACCATCTCATCCTAAAGAGTAAGTGCTTTTCCTTATTTTAGCTGAGGCCTTTTTCACATGTTTACATCCCACAGCATCTTCAAGATATTGATAACATAAAAACAAATATTGATCCTCTTAAGGGCCCTACAGAGTTCAGAAACGGGTAAAGGAAACCACTTCCACCTTCAAACAAGTCTTTTCTGTGCACTAGGGGAGAAAAATGAGCTGCTGAGATGAAGTGGGAATGAGAAAATATGTCAAGGATGATGTGATGTTTGTAGAGAAAAGAGTGTGGTTGTCGTCAATATAAGAATCATTTCTATGGATTTGTGTTGCTTGGAGGGGGCTTTAGAAATGGCGATAGAGGGAAAAAGCAGTGCTCCTTAGTTAAAAGAAGAATGCTTGTATCATTGAAAAAAAAGTACCTTTTAGGGTGGTCAAAGCACAAAATAAAAATTCAAGGTGTATTAAAGTTTCTTCTGAGGCCAAATTCATCAGAGCCAGTGTTCTTGTGAGTAATCTATTTAAGAAAATTTTAGGGGGTGGAGAGTCTGATTATCCTCTTTCATGACTGTGAAAATCTGTGAGGACAGTGAAGTAATACTTTACACAGAGAATAAATTTGATGAAACTCTGATGTTAATGTTTATGTTAAATCCTAATGTTATTAGGATTTTTTTCATGTTCAGGGAAAGGATCATAAATTAGGTGACTTCTGTTGTCTTGGAGTTTTTTGCACTGGCTCCAAGGCTGTGAACTTGACTAAGGGGTCAAGTACCCCCACATTCTAAAGCCAAGTGCAGCTCTGGCTCAGTTACCTACATTGGGTGACGTAAGAGAAGCCTAAAAATTCCTGGAGAAGTTTAAGAGACCAATGGGAAAGATTTATTTGTGGAGTTGTTAGCATATTCTATCTACCTCTAACCATCCCACCATTCTGGGAGAGGGACGGGAGAACTTCACGAGAATGAATCAGAGAGCTTGACCCGTGACTGCTGGAGCTAGAGAGGACAGGACCAACTCACAGCAGCCTGGAGTCTCCCTGCCTAGCTTCAAAGTGAAGGGACTCCAGCATGTAGTCAACACCCCGCTTTCAGAGTTCGGTGCATCATGTGCCCTGTGGGCCAAATGTAGAACCTGTGGGATGAAGCCAGTCACAAACTACCTAGAGAGGAAGGGCCATCGAGCCAGGAGCAAGACTAAAGAGGAGCCGTGACAAAGCAGAGGGGAGTCAGAAGTGACGAGGTTTGCCTGCGTTTGTCTGTTGGTTAGAAATAAAGCTTTAGGAACACTGAGAGAACCCAGAACATTCACCTTAATTTTAAAAGATACACAGGGCCAGTATAAGCAAAGGTTTTCCCATTGACTACTTGTGAGATGCCAGGAGTTGGCCATTAATTGCTGGTGACGAAAATACATGGAAATGTCGAGGAGGCCACACATTAAGTACTCTGTCGTTGCCAATCATATAATATACGAGGCACAGTTTTCAAAAACACAAGGAACCCTTGTTTAGGGAAAATATGGGCATAAATAGTTCAATTCAGTGAAACAATTTTCCTATATGATAAAATAATAGATTTTCATATCATTTATAGGAAAACAATTGAAAGTATTTAAGCAGACTTTGAAAAAAATATAAACATGCATTTTCTCTTCTTAAATTCTAGAGTGGATGGGGCTTCCCTGGTGGCGCAGTGATTGGGAGTCCGCCTGCCGATGCAGGGGACACGGGTTCGTGCCCCGGTCCGGGAAGATCCCACATGCCGGGATCCCACGGCTGGGCCCCTGGCCGCTGGGCCTGCGCGTCCGGAGCCTGTGCTCCGCAACGGGAGAGGCCACAGCAGCGAGAGGCCCGCGTACCGCGAAAGAAAAAAAAAAAAAAAAAAAAAAAAAATTCTAGAGTGGTAGAGATTGGTCTGTTTTTCCTAGTTCAGCCACTAATTAGTTGAATACCTTAAACCAGGCATAGTTTTATTCCAAATCTGTTATCTCACCTGAAAAATAAGGTTGAAAACTAATCTCCCTAACCATATGTTGGATACTGTATTAATATTTTCAGGAGAAACTACATAGAACCACAAAGTCCTATCCTCAAAGGGCTACCAATGACCCCATGCCATTGAAAAACAGACCAAATATTTATGTTTTAAGCCACACATTTAAGTTTGCCAAATGTATTCAAATGCTTACTATTTGTTCTCTGTAATAACAAAGTAAACAAACATAAGTAGAATCAAAGAACTACAGGGGAGGAAAAAATATATATTTTCCTCTACCCATCATAGGCTCTTGAGTTGGGGTCCTCTAAATTAGCAAGAGAAAAACAAACAGAATATATTTGTCAACATGTACCTATGGAAGTACCCAGTGATGAACAACCCAAAGGGATGGTTAGAACTCGGGCTCATATACCATCTTAAGCCAAAAGCCGAGGGGTTTGGGACTTCTGTGTGAGGGAGGCAAGTTATGAGAAAGTGACCAGGAGAAGCGTGCTAAACAAGAGATGTTTAGTAAGATTTCTTATGCAGGTTTCCTTTACAAAAAGAAAACGTGTGCCCTGTTTTTAGAAGTTTTCCTGTGTCTACCGACCTCAATGGCCTTTAGCTTAAAACACTCTATATGCCAAAGAGGCATACTTTGAAGTTGCATATTCTGATACCCTTCAGAACCAAAATATATAGCTTATCTGTGTAAAGAAACCATGGCCCAGATAAATTCAGTAACTTACCTTTACATAGATGCAGAGTTAAAATAGGGCTCCTGTCTTTAAGATCTAATGCTTTCCATTATATATTAATTATATATGAAACTTCTAATTGAATATGATTTTCTAAAGAAAAAACAAAACCTCAATTACAGAAAAGAAATAATAAAACTGTTTAAAGAGCATTCAAGGAACTCCAGTTATAAGACAGGTCTCTTGCCCATTTCTCACCATTGATAGTAAGCGCATACTGATTACTGTTTTAGGATTGTGCCTAGATGGCTTCTATGTTTACTCATGTATTTACTCAATCATGAAACATATGGAATGAGCCATTTTTAGGTGCTTACTAGTATTCGGTTTATAAAGTTGCATGAGACAATATATCTGGCCTCAGGGAACTTGCATTCCAGAAGGAAAATCAAAGAACAATTTGTGTAGAATCCTGAAATGGTTACAAAGGCTTTCTAAGAGATTCTAAACTGAACAGATAATTGCCACACATTTACAAAAGGCCTAAGCTATTCCCACTGAAAAGGAGTAATTGAATCTGTAATTACTTCCATTTCATAGGGGACATATTCAGGGATTCTAAAGATCTAATTGTGATGGTTGTTTTCTTAATTACTCTAATTGTTTTGTAGAAAACAGTACCTTACATCCATTGAGGAAAGCTCAATAGTCAATGGCGACTGAGGATGCCATTAGAAGTATTTTAAAAGTTCTACTTTATTGTGTATTAGACAGCTCTGCTATTTATTTCAACTTCTCTCGATCCAGCCATGCTTAGATAGCCCCCACGTGCTCTGTGAACAAAGGCATTGACTTCTGATCATGATTTTCGTAAATGAACATGGAGGAACTGGCCAACCTGCTCCGTGGTGATGGTAGGGCTGCCTTTTTAAGAACATGTAATCACCTGCATGTAGTTGTTTCAGTCATGCTAGCAATATTCCTCCCTCTCCCCAATCCAACCTCCACCATTCATAGAGATATGATTTCTAAGAGCAGTCTTTTGTCTTATTAAGGCATTGCTTTTCTTAAACATGGATGGAATGGTTTGTCACATTTTTCTCTGAAAGTGGCTTTTAATAGGGGCAAGGACAGAGGAAGAATGAGAGTATTAATTTCCTGTTAAAGGAAGGACCGAGGGCTTCCCTGGTGGTGCAGTGGTTGAGAGTCCGCCTGCCGATGCAGGGGACGCGGGTTCGTGGCCCGGTCCGGGAAGATCCCTCGTGCCGCGGAGCGGCTGGGCCCGTGAACCATGGCTGCTGGGCCTGTGCGTCCGTATCCTGGGCTCCGCAACGGGAGAGGCCACAGCAGTGAGAGGCCCGTGTGCCGCAAAAAAAGAAAAAAAAAAAAAAAAAAAAAAAAAAAAAAAAAAAAAAAAAAAAAAAAAAAAAAAAAAGAGGAAAGGCCGAGGAGTGCATCCCCAAGCAGAGAAGATACAGAAAGATGGAGTTGAGGACCAAAACAATAAAAAATAAATTAAAAAAGCAAATAAAAATTCTCGCTTACTTTGAAAACAAATGTTTTAACTAAAACTATCCTTGACTTGAGTCTGTATGTTTCCTGCCTTTCTTATGTACATTAGGTATGAACTAGTAAATAATTAGGTAGTATTTGGTATTATACCTTGAAGACACATCTCATTCCTTGGTGGAGTCTGTCTCACTTTGCATAGTGGATATGTTTCTGAACAGTTATTTGGGAATCAAAATTTGTCAGGTTCAATTGTATATCCTTATTTCCTTGTACCTCCAAAGTTATAGGGAGCAAATGAGATCATCCAGGGGAAAGCACTGAGTATTTTTAAACTCTGTACAACTGTAAGTTATTTATGTGTTTTTTACTTAAGAGATGGAAAGGATAAGAACAATGCAAAGTCCTTTAATAAAAATAATACTCCTGAATCTGACATCTTTAGTGCAAGTTAATAGTAGAATAGTAACTATCCAGAAAAACTCAGGAAAATTCTTATAGGTTTTTACCTTTTGACCTACTTTTTTTTATTGTATGTATTTAAGGTGTACAACTTGATGACTTGATGTATGTATACATTGTGAAATGATCAAGCTCATTAACACATCTATTACCTCACATAGTTACCATTTTCTACTGAAGTATCATTGTCTTAGAATATTATATTATATTTAACATAGTGATTCAATATTTTTATACATTACAAAATGATTACCACAATAAGTCTAGTTGCCATCTGTCACCATACAAAGTTATTAAATATTATTTCCCATATTCCCTATGCTGTACATCATATCCCCTGACTCATTTATTTTGTAACTGGAAGTTCGTACCTCTTGTTCTCCCTCACCTATTTCACTCATCCCCGCAACCCGTCCCCTCTGGCAACCACCAGTTTGTTTTATGTATGTATGACTCTGTTTCTGTTTTATTATATTTGTTTGAGAGTTTTATTTTATAGATTCCGTATATAAGTGAAATCATACAATATTTGTCTTTTTCTGTCTGACTTATTCCACTTAGCATAATACCCTCCAGGTGTCCATACATGTTTCGCAAATGGCAAGACTTCATTCTTTTTTATAGCTGAGTAATATTCCATTTTATATATATATATATATATATAT
>RJWK010033925.1:0-22922 GCA_004363435.1 Platanista minor | reverse complement strand
TTTCCTCTGATCATTGTGTTCATGTTGTCCTTTATCTTTCTCAAGATATAAGAATATATTTATAATTGCTGTTTTACCACCTTTATCTGCTAAGTCTAACTTCTGGGTCATTTTTGAGTTTGTTTTTACTTTAGTGATGATCTTATGGGTTACATTTTCCTGTTTCTTTTTCCTTTTTCTTTTTTTTTTTTTTTTTTTTGCGGTACGCGGGCCTCTCGCTGCTGTGGCCTCTCCCGTTGCGGAGCACAGGCTCCGGATGCGCAGGCTCAGCGGCCATGGCTCACGGGCCCAGCCGCTCCGCGGCATGTGGGATCCTCCCGGACCGGGGCACGAACCCGTGTCCCCTGCATCGGCAGGCGGACTCTCAACCACTGTGCCACCAGGGAAGTCCCACAATGATTTTAAATGAGAAATCAATAACAGGTAGATATCTATTTGAGGAATCTTCAAATAGTTGAAAATGAAACAAATCCATTAAAAAAAATGGTCCAAAGAAAGAAATTACAAAGAAAATTAGAAATTATTTTGAACTGAATAAAAATGAAAACACAATTATCACAATACATGCAGTGAAAGCAGTGTTTAGATAAAAATTTAAAGCATTAATTTCTGTTAGATACGCAAGAAAGTTCTCAAATCCATGATTTAAGTTTCTACCTTAAGAAACTAGGAAAATAAGAGAAAATTAAACACAGAGTAAGCACAGGAAGGAAATAATAAAGATTAGAACTGAAATTAATGAAAGAAAATAGAGAAAAATCAGTGAAACTTAAGCTGTTTCACAATAATTCCACTCCTAGGTACTTACCGAGGAAAAACGAAAACATATATCTATAGAAAAATTATATTTGAATACTCAAAGCAGCAGCTTTATTTATAATAGTTGACAGTTGGAATGAACCCAAATGGCTATTAGTTGGTAAGTGGGTTAACTACGGTATATCCACACAGTGGAATATTACTCAGCAATAACAAGGATTAAGCCAGTGATACATATAACAATGTTGATGAATCTTAAAAGTATTATGCTAATTGAAAAAAGTCAGAAGCAAAATTTAATTTTATAGGATTACAGTATGTGAAATTCTAGAAAGAACAAAACTAGTGAAAGTAAGCAAATCAGTGGCTTTTGGGACCCAGGGATAGACTTATGGGATTGGTAGCAAAGTGATAGGAGCAAATTTTTGGGGTGATGGAGATATTCTATATCATGATTATTATGGTAGTTACATGACTGTATACAGTTTGTCATAACTCATTGAATTGTTCGCCTAAAATCAGTGAATGTTATTGTATGTAAATTGTACTTCGATAAAGGTTTCTTAGGAAAAAGAGAAACTTTGGGCTACAGATGATGTTTTACAATTTAGCTTTTAAAAATTATATTCTTACATGCTTGTTTAAAAGAAAAAAAATCAAACAGAAGGGTATAACATGAAAAGTAAAAATCATTTTCTCTTCAAATTCCCACTTCTTGGGGGCATTTTACTAAAAATTTCTTATGGAAATTAAAAAAATTTTCTATGTTATTTCTATTATTTGTTATAAACAAACATTTATCAGATGTGCCTTATGCTTTAAAATTTTTCTTTCTTTCCTTTTCTTTCTTCTTTTCTTTCTTTCTCCCTTTTCACAAGTAAACTCCTATTTTATGAGTTAAAAAGTTTTGGACAGAGAAATAGGTAGATTTACCTTATTCCTTCTTACTGGTGGCATGTTCTTCTACTGAATGGATTATTCTAATTCATTTAGTCGTTCCTCTACTACCAGATATTCAGACGTCTTCCATGTTTTGCCAGAATAAAAATTGCTACAATAGATACTCATAGGTGTGTATACATTTTTGTATGTTGTACCTAACCATGTAATTGTGGGGCCATTGTTTATGCAAATTAAAAAATTTGATGAATATGGTCAAATAGTATTTCCAGAATCTTACTTACTCCAGTAGTATGTATTTCCTTGTATCTACACAGATTCTGGGAATTGTCAAGCCTTCTCATATTCACCAATCTGATAGGGAAAAAAAATGCTACCTCCTTGTTTTTTACTAAATGGTATTTTCCTTGCTACCAAACAGAGCACAAGATCATAAGACTGTCTCATACAATAAATTTCAGAATAAACATATCTGCCTTCTAGAATTTTTGATGAAGACCTAAATGGCTCTATGTGGACAGCTGCTGGGAAGTACTACCTGTTGTTTTCAGGAATCCCTCCTCTTTTCTCTTAATGATCATACCGCAGTATGTTTTCTGTATAGACCTACCACTTTAGATCTTACAGGAGAAGAATATATATCCACGTGTCTCTTAGAGTTCATGCTTTTAGTCTCTTCTTTTAAATGCTTTTGCTCTCCCCAGTGTTCCTTTCCCGCATGGGTATTTAATCATGTATATAATAAACCAGGCTTACATGTGACTCTCCTAGTAATGCCATATGGTTTCCCTGAATGAGGATAGATGGAGGAATTTATGGACTTTGATCAGTGCACTATAACAAATACAATTATGGCATGGGAAATTTCCTACTAGAGTTCAAGAGAAAATGGGGTAACCCCCTCCTCTGGATGATTTGTGTGTCTGAATGAATCAGGAGGTTTTCCCCAGATCCCATCCTCTTTCATATGTAATCATGGAGATGAAGTGCCCATATGCATTACTGGTGAAGGATTTCTCTCCACCCCCATTGCCAATCAAATAATCACTCCTTCAAAACAGAGGGAATGATTTAGCAGTTCAAGTGTTGGCTTTGAAACATTTAGACTTGGTGGCATCTTTCAAAGTTTCATCAGGATTGACTTAGTCCTTCATTCTGGAAATATCACAACCACATGGAATTCTAAGCCATTACAGAAGAGCTCTCTTTCTAAGAAACTGCAAACTTGGGGGCCATATTTTCTCTGAGATTATTGTACATACAAAGTATCATTTTCTGAATTGTGTCCTTATGAGACAAACTAAGAACCATCAGATTCTGATCTTAGTTATCCCTGGTAGGTTTCAGAATTTTAAATAGAGAATATAAACTAAATATTTAGTTGAATTCTTAACTCACAATGCTATCTGCATTTTCATACAGAGTGCTTTTATGCTTTTTATGGTTCCATAGTTGTCCCTGTGAATAAATAAGTCACTTTGTTTAGGTAATTTGCCATTTTAGTGTTGCTTTCTGAAACTCTAGCAAAATTTAGCCTTTTGTTTACTCTGTGTTCTTAAAAAAGGGAAAAGATGGAAGCTAAGTAAGTTTCACATCCAGGCCACCCAGATAGAATTCCTGCTTTATGCATTATTTCCAATGAAGGGAATTATCAGGGAGTTGGATGCCCCCTCAGCCTTGGCCTGGCCTCTTTGAGGACCATCACTGTCATTATTGTGACCTAAGCCTCAGTCAAAGAATTCTTTATTAGAGAACGGAAGAAGTCTTGGGAGTTCACAAAGCAACGACATATGTAGCACAGTGTCCGAGGGAGGCATGCAGAGGTGGGAAGCGAAGGGTAAAAGCAAAGGTCACTGGAATACAAGGAAATGCCTTTGTGTGAGAGGCACAACCTGCTGTGTGATTGCCAAGATCTCTCTGGAGAAGAATTAACCAAATTTGTTCTCACACTTGATAGGATAGGAAGGATTCTCATGGGTGTGTAGTCCGAAGATGGCTGGGTCACTGAGAAACACAGGAGCCCACTTAGCCCAGACCTGAACTAAAACAATAAAAATACAGCAGCTTGGCCCTTTCTTTCATGTTTCATCTAAATGTCAACAGTTCTGTGTGTCTTGGCAGCCCTGAAGCTTCAGCCCCTGTTGTCCCAGGAGTTTGGCATCTCCCAGAGTTGGAGAGCTGTTTGGAAAATCAGCCTCTGCACTCCCACTCCGAGGTGGCTATATCCCTGACCTCCTGGGCTCCTGGGTAGTTTCTGATGTGTTTTTCTTCTGTACGATGTGCTTGTGTTCTTGTTGTTTGGTGAGTCTGTGGCAAATCCTCCCAGCCTTGGGAACGAAGAGGTTCTGATAAGAGTCTCTTCAGTGGCAGATCTCTATTAAACAATACATGGCTTTTCTTTTTGTTTGTTTCTAACACCCTGCTGGTTGCCAATGGCACCGTGTCCCCCTAGTCCAAACTCCACTGAGGAATGATATCCTTGTTTTGTTTTCTTTTTTATAAAGCAGTCTGTAGGTCTCAGTAAGGACTCTTGCTTAACATCAACCACCATCCTGTTGAGAAGCTTGGGGAGACCATTTTAATTGACCAGAACCTAATCCAGTTGTTGATCACAGAAAATGAATGCTTTTAGGTTGGTTTCCCTTTGCACACTTTACAGAGCTAAAGATTAAATATACAAGCACTCTGTTACTAACATATAAGAAGACAAATAATTTCAAGGGATTTTTTTCATTTTGAAAATTGGATGGAATTCCAAGCATCATGATAAAAATATTCTCTGTGTTAATAGAGGGTTCTGTGGATCTTTAATTTTTCCCTTATATAAGTGACATTGATGTAGCATGGACAGATGGTTAAGGGCTCTGTTTAATTAGAGCAAACTCGGAGACTTTTTCCAGTGACTCTGAGGCTTAGTCTTCTCATCTGTAAAATGGGGATACAGCCAGCACCTATCTCCAAGAGACATTATGAAGATTTAATGAAATAATCCATGCACGATGACTTCCATGTAGTAAAAAATGTTAGGCACAAAAGTTTCCTTAGTATAAGTATGCAGAAATTTCATAGCTGGCTAAATGCATTTGATTAAAATAAACATATAAAATTAAAGCTTTAAAAAATTACAGGGGGGAAAATTATAGTTGTGGCCCACATTCAGTGGGTTGTGTCATTATGCTAGATAAAATAAATACTTTTGTTGCCTCCCCACACCCTCTCCCCCACCCAGGGTTGATGTATCTGGTGTTTATTAACTCATTACGGAGAAGAGGGAGTATATATGACTGATTTTACTTTTTTACTCCCTTCTGTGAGTCCATACCTACTGTGCCTATATCTCTCTTAGCACTTACTAAATTGTATTGGGGTTGTGCATTCATCTGTCTGAATTATCCACTAGGATGAGAGCTTTTTGAGGACAGAGACTGTGTCTTATTATCTTTGTCTCATGAGCAAATTTTATAGCACTTGGCACATGGTGCCATGGTAGGTCCTGAATAAATGTTTCATGACTGACCAGATGTATTTTTCAGGACTTTCTGCCAGCTGATAGCAGTACTTAGCTATTATTAACTACAACCAGAAAAATTTTTTTTTAAATAAAATCAAGTATAAAATGTGTTCAGGCTGAGAAAATATTATTACAGTGACAAATAGATCATGTTTTTAATATCAAATAACTTACAAATAGTTTTTAACTTTTGAAATATTGAGTTCAGAAATTAAAATAATAGATGCCTATATATCTATCACTAAAATTAAACAAATGTAAATACTTTAGCTTTCTCTATATCTTTATAGAAACATAATGTTAAAATAGAGGCGTCCCCCATCCATCTCTCCTCTGCCCTCATTACTTCTCCTTCCCTTCCTCTGTGGAGGTAACTGCTATCCTGAAGTGGCGTATATTTCTTCTGCGGTAAAAGTGCAAAACTATTCAGTTGTTGTTTTTTCTTTTTCTTTTTTTTAAATAAAATTAAGAGTCTTTTCAAATACAAAGTCTTTCTTAAACTTTCTCTTTTTTTTTGGTGACATGATTTTTTTCTCTCATCTCAAAAGGCCATGCTAACTAGGACAGCGGAAAATGTCACAGCCCCTCCGGCTAGAGAGCCTGATTAGGGAGGGGTGCAGATTTAAAATTAAACATAACTATGCCCTGACTTTTGTTTGCTTAATAGAAAAGTGTGATCTAGGAGTTTAAACACCTTGCATTTTTGGTCTTAAAACCACCAGTGACATTATCTAAGCACTAGGCACTTCATTTTTCAAAGTCTACATCAGTTCTGGAAATAGTCACTCACCTCCTTGTCATGGGTGCGTAATAGTTTTTCTGCTTGAAGAAAAAAAATATTGATTTTGTTCATTTTTTAAGTGATAGACCTCTATCTGTCTTCTTCAACATTACCCTCACTGAGCGCATGTAACACAGCAGAGTACACCCCAGAATATATAGTCCATTTGATACAACTTGTTACTCCCTAGATTCAGATTTTTTAAAAATTAAGGTTTAATTCACATATCAGGAAATTCACCCTTTTAAGGTGTACAATTAAGTGGTTTTTAATATATTCAGAAGGTTGTCCAACCATCATCACTAATTCCAGGACATTTTCATTGTCTCAAAAATAAACCCCATAACTATTGGCAGTTACTCCCCACTTCCCCTCCTCTCTTTTTTTTTTTTTTCGTGGTACTCGGGCCTCTCCCTGTTGTGGCCTCTCCCGCTGCGGAGCACAGGCTCCGGACGCGCAGGCTCAGCGGCCGTGGCTCACGGGCCCAGCCGCTCCGCGGCATGTGGGACCTTCCCGGACCTGGGCATGACCCCGTGTCCCCTGCATCGGCAGGTGGACTCTCAACCACTTCGCCGCCAGGGAAGCCCCCTCCTCTCTTTAAGCAACCACTAATTTACTTTCTGTCACTATGGATTTGCCTGTTCTGGACATTTCCTATAAATGGAATTGTACAGTCTGTGACCTCTCGTGACTGGCTTCTTTCAATGTTCATGTATGTTGTAGAATGTATCAGTACTTCATTCTTTTTTATGACTGAATAATATTCCATTGTAGATCACATTTTATTTAACCTTTCATCAGTTGATGGACATTCTTGTTGTTTCTACTTTTTGGCTATTATAAATAATGCTGTTATGAACATTCATGTACAGGTTTTTGTGTGAACATACATTTTCAGTTTTCTTGGGTATACATGCCTAGGGGTGGAATTGCAGGGTCATATGGTAACTCTATGTTTAACTTTTTGAGGAACTGCCAAATTTTCTAAAGTGGCCCCACCATTTCATACTCCCACCAGCAAAGTATGAATAGTCTAATTTCTCCACATCCTCAGCAGCACTTGTTATTGTGTTTTTATTATAACCATCTAGTGATTATGAAGTGGTATCTTGTGATTTTGATTTACATCTCTATAATGCCTAAAGATATGTAGCATCTTTTCATGTGCTTATTGGTCATTTGTATATGTTCTTTGGAGAAATGTCTATTCAAATTCTTTGCTCATTTATTAATTGGATTGTCTTTTACTGTTAAGTTGTAAGAGTTCTTTATGTATTCTGGAAACTAGATCCTTTTCAGATATATAATTTGTAAATATTTTCTCCCATCTTGTGTTTATCTTTTCCCTTTTTGATAGTATCCTTTGATGTAAAAATATTTTAATTTTGATGAAGTCCAGTTTATCTATTTTTTTTTCTTTAGTTGCTTGTGCTTCTGGTGTCATATCTAGGAAGCCATTTCTTAATCCATGGTCATGAAGATTTAGTCCCATGTTTTCTTCTAAGAGTTTGATAGTTTAGCTCTTACATTTAGGTCTTTGATTCATTGTGAGTAAATTTTTGTATGTAGTATGAAATAGGGGTCCAACTTCATTCTTTTTTTAAGCCTCAGTAACTTTATTTTTTTTTAACTTTTTACTTTATATTGGAGTATAGACAATTAACAATGTTGTGGTAGTTTCAGGTGCACAGCAAAGTGACTCAACCATACATATACATATATCCATTCTCCCCCAACCTTTCCTCCCATCCAGGCTGCCACATAACATTGAGCAGCGTTCCCTGTGCTGCACAGTAGGTCCTTGTTGGTTATCTATTTTAAATATAGTAGTGTGTGCATGTCAATCCCAAGCTCCCTAACTGTCTGTTCCCCCCGGTAACCATAAGTTCATTCTCTAAGTCTGTGAGTCTTTCTGTTTTGTAAATAAGTTCATTTGTATAATTTCTTTTTAGATTCCACATATAAGTGATATCATATGATATTTCTCTTTCTCTGTCTGACTTCATTCTTTTGCATGTGGATATCCAGTTGTCCCAGCACCATTTGTTGAGAAGTCTATTCTTTCCCCCATGAATGTTCGGTACCCTTGTTAAAATCAACTAATCATAATTGTTTAGGTTTATTTCTAGGCTCTCTATTCCATTCCATTCCATTGATCTGTTTATCCTAATGCCAGTATCACACAGTCTTCATTACTGTAGCTTTGTGGCAAGTACTATAGCTTTGAAATTGAGAAGTATGAGTCCTCCAAAGTTGTTATACTTTTTCAAGATTTTTTGGCTATTATGAGTCTTTTGTATTACCATATGAATTTGGGGATGAGCTTGTTAGCTTCTGTAAAAAAGGTAGCTGAGGGCTTCCCTGGTGACACAGTGGTTGAGAGTCTGCCTGCCGATGCAGGGGACACGGGTTCGTGCCCCGGTCCGGGAAGATCCCACATGCCGTGGAGCGGCTGGGCCCGTGAGCCCTGGCTGCTGAGCCTGCGCGTCTGGAGCCTGTGCTCCGCAAAGGGAGAGGCCACAGCAGTGAGAGGCCCACGTACCACACACACAAAAAAAAGGTAGTTGAGATTTTGATAAGGATTGTGTGGAATTAATTTGGGGAGTACTGCTATCTTAATAATATTAAGTCTTCCAATTCATGAACATGCAATATCTTTCTATTTATTTAGAAATAGAAAGATTTTTTTCTTTAATTTTTTTCAATGATGTTTTGTATTTTTCAATGTGTATGTCTTACACTTCTTTTGTTAGGTTTATTCCTAAGTATTTTATTCTTTCTGACACCTTTATACATGAAATTGTTCTCTTAATTTTATTTTCAGATTGTTTATGGAAAGTGTATAGAAATTTCTATATATACTATATTGCATGTAACCTGCAAATACATATAATCTTACTTCCTCCTTTTCAATCTCAATCCATCATATTTCTTTTTCTTGTCTGATTGCCCTGGTTGGAATCTCCAATACAATGTCAAATACAAGGGGCAAAAGTGGATATCTTGACTTAAGGGGAAAAGCTTTCAATCTTTTACCATTAAATATGAGATTAATTGTGGGTTTTTCATAGATGTCCTTTATCAGGGTGAGGAAGTTCCTTTCTATTAGATTGTTGGGTTTTTTTTTTAATCACAAAAAGATACTGGATTTTGTCAAATGCTTTTCTGTGTCTATTGAGTGATCATGTTTATTTTAAAAAAATTTTGTCCCTTATTCTACTAATACAGTGTATTATGTTGATTTGTTTTGATATATTGAACTAATTTCACATTCCTCAGATAAATCCCACTTGGTCATGGTGTATGAACATTTTCATATGTTGATTTCAGTTTGCTAATATTTTGTTGAGAATTTTTGCATCTATATTTGTGAATGAAATATTGGTCTATGGTTTTCTTTTCTTGTAATATCTTTGTCTGCTTTTAGAATAATTTGGGAAATCCCGTCTTTCTATTTTTTGGAAGCATTTGTGAAGGATTCATGTTAATTCTCTTCTTTAAAAATTTGGTAGAATTCACCAGTGAAGCCATTTGGTTCTGGGCTTCTCTTTGTGGGAAGTTTCTTGATTATTAATTCAACCTCTTCTTTGTTATAGGCCTGTTCAGATTTTCTATTTCTTCTTGACTCAGTTTAGTTAGACTGTGTCTTTTTAGTAGATCGTCCATTTCACCTAGTTATTAATTTGTTGGCATGTAATTGTTCATGGTGTTTCCTTATAATCCTTTTTATTTCTGTAAGACTAAATAATATCCCCTTTTTCATTCTTGATTCAGTAATTTGAGTCTCTTCTCTTTTTTCTTGGTCACTTTACCTAAAGGTTTGTCAATTTTGGTGATCTTTTGAAAGAACCAACTTTTGGTTCTATTGATTTTCTCTATTTTTCAATTCTCTATTTTATTCATTTCCATGCTAATATTTATTATTTCTTTCATTTTTCTCACTCTGGGTTTAACTTACTTTTTCTTTTCTGGTTTCTTAAGGTAGAAAGTGTAGGATATTTATTTGAGATTTTTCTCTTTTTAACGTAAGCATTTACTGTTATAAATTTTACTCTGAGCACTGCTTTCATTGCGTCTCATACATTTTGGTATGTTGTGTTTTGTGTGTGTGTGTGTGTGTGTGTGTGTTTTATGTTTCATCTCAAAATATTTTCTAATTTCCTTTATGATTTTTTCTTTGACTCTGGTTATTTGTGGTGTGACAAAAGGAAATTCATTTCTAATTTACTTCTGTTGTGGCCATACATACTTTGTGTTGATTTCAATCCTTTTATATTTATTGAGACTTGTTTTATGGCCTTATACATGGTCTATCCTGGAGAATGTTCCATCTGCACTTGAGAAGAATGGACATTCTGCTATTGCTGGATGACGAGTTCTATAGATATGTTAGGTTGAGTTGGTCTATAGTGTTGTTCAAGCCTTCTGTTTCCTTGCTAATCTGTCTAGTTGTTCTATCCATGTTTGAAAATGGAGTATTGAAGTCTTCAACTATTATTGTTGAATTTCTCTTTTCAGTTCTGGTAGTTTTTCTTATGTATTTTGGGGCTCTGTTGTTAGGGGCATATAATTATATAGATTCAGATGAGGAATGTGTCAAATTGTGCCAGATGAAACAATTGTATATGGACTCATATAGTTTCAGAGCTGGAGCCTACCTTCGTCCTTATCTAGAACTCTTACAGATGAGAAAAAACTGAGAGACACAAAAATGAAATGAACTTCCAAAGTGTTACAGATACCAGTTATTCCTGGAGGCAGGGTTAGAATTAAGGTCTCCTGACTCACAGATACTCATCTCTACTAACGCCCAATAGCAGCCCGAGCTTTTTTTGAAATGGTATACATATACTACCTTATTACTAACCCTAGAAAATAGTCTTTTTCAGTGTAAAGAGACAGAGGAAAAGCTATTTGTCCAGTTTTCCTCAAATGGAGAATTTTATATAGTCAATATTAAAAAATCTTAAAGAGAAACTACATGGGGAAGGAATGTGGCTAAATGATGATAATGGATTTTATGTTCCTAATGGAAAATCTGAATTTTTAAAACATTAGATGAAAGACAAAATTCAGACTAACCTATGTCAAATAATAGAATGTAATGGAAAAGTAATCAAGGTATTAACTAGCTCTTGCAATCCAGCCATGTTATGTCAAGAAAGATATTAACCTAAAAAAATTTCAATTATTGTCACCTGTTGATCTGAGTTAATGGTTTGTTTTTTGGTTGCTTGCTTGTTTTCAGCAGAACTTAGATCTCTGGGCTAGCAAAAGCCAATTAACTCAAATTTGGAAATGAACTTTCCTACTAGGAAAGAAAAAAGACAAAAATAAAGAAAACAGATGTAATAATAAGTTTTGAAGTAGCATTAACTTTGATTTATTTCCCAGGATAACTGTGAATATTTCTTTAAAAATTAACTTTGTTTTCAATAGTCTATGATTTCAATTAAATGCATTAAAATTTGTAGCGATTTAAATCTCAAATACCTTTTCCTACCTGTTCCCCTGTTTTTTTCAGAGACACTTAAGTATAGTTATTGGCCTTGTATAGCTGAAGGTGTGTCTTTTTCTATTCTGTAAGTTAAATACCTTCTTTCCCTAGAGGTGTGGATTTAAACTAAAGTCAGTGACACATTTCATGTATGGCTCACAGTTGTATTTATCTTCTTTAATTATATTTTTTATAGTCTTTTTTTTTTTTTTTTTTTTTTTAGTCTTAAGCACATAATTCAGATATGAGTTTCTCAAAGTTCACCCATATCTTTACATTCCCTTGCTTTTGTGAACTAGCACTTTTTTTCCCAAGTGACTTATTGGACATACCATCATTCTTCCAGTGATCATTTGTAAGAACCTGAGTGGACAACAAGAAAGCCCAGTAAACTTAGGACTTTGGGGGAAATTTGGCTAAGATTGAAGGTGTATAAATAAGAGATTACCCTTCATTTGTTTAACAAATATTAAAAGGACTCCTACTGTGTTGTCAGGCACCATTCAACAGTTAACAAAACTGACAAAGTTTCTGGCCTTGTGGAGCTTATATTCTAGTTATGGGGAAAAGATAGTAAAGAAATAAGCAAATAAATATGTGTCTGGTGTTAATAAGTTCTAGAAAGAAAAATAAAGCAGGTCAGGGGAGTAATATTTAAACAGAATGTATGTTTAAGGAAGGCCTTTCCGATTAGAAGTCATTGATCTGAAATCTGAATAAAGTGAGAATTGAGCTAAATGGCTATCTTGAGATGAAAAAGCAAGCTTTTGAGGTAAAAGTTTGCTGGGTAAATTCAAGGAGCAACTAGGAGGCCAGTGTGGTTGGAGATGGAAGAGGTGAACCAGCAGGTGAAAGCAGAGAGGTAACAGAACCAGGTCATTTTGGGCCTTGCTGCATATGGTAAGAACTCCCAGTTTTCTTTGAGTTGGGGGGGAGTCTTGAAGGTTTTGAGCAGAGCAGTGACAAGATTCAGCTTAGGCTTTAAAAGGATCACTCTGGCTTTTATGGGGAAAATGAAATTTAGGGGGACAGGCGTAGAAACAGAGAGACAAATGAGGAAACTATTTAATATTCTAGGCAAGAGATGGTGCTGATTTGGACCATGATGGTAAAAGGGAAAGTTCTAGCAGGGAAATGCTAAGTACTGTTAGTTTGGGCTGGTGAGAGGGAAGTGGAGGTATACAACAGCTAAGTGACTTTTCTTACTTCTTTAAGTTTTGATTGTTTATAGAATTTACAGGAACAATGTAAAGATTTATACTAAAATGAACACTTGACTATTCATTAGCTAGAGTAAGAAATAAAAATATTGCCAGTACCTTGAAAGCCTTTGTGATCCCCTTCCCAATCATATCTTTTTCCTGCCTCCCAGAGTTAACCATCATCCTGCCTTGTTTTGATCATTCTCTTATAATTTTTTATAGATTTACCAGTGATATATGTATCCCTACACAATATATTGCTTTGATTTGGAAAACTCTGTGGCAAGCACAAACCTAGCTGCGTAGGGAAAGGATAATACTGCCACTGTGAGATAGAGGCTTCTGGGAGAAGATGAGTGACCAGGACTGTATGGTCACAATCTAGCTTCAGCTTTTCTGATAGTTTGCAAGACCCCTCACCTCGAGGAGTCTTTGGGCAAGGTCTTGAGTAACTATAGGGAAACACTGGGCTGGCATACTGGAGTTGGGCCAGCAACCAGGACTGTGTTGGGGGCTGGGTTCTAGATGTCCAGCAGGAAAATGATAGTGAAGTGAGTTGCTCTTTATTTTCTGCTTCTCAGCTAATCACTGCTACTAAGCTTCTAATCTTCTAAGCTTACCTCCAGCCCTTAGGAGCAGGTCAAAGCAGAACACTTCTGTGGAGTGAACTGAGTGTCTTCAGCTGATCTAGGTTGCAGGGCATGGAGTGGAGTGGAGTAACTTACTCAGCACGTAGTCGGAGAAGCCAAGTATAGACAATAGTTTCTTCTGGCTCATGCAGACATTCTCAACTCATGATGAAAAGAAGATATGATTGCGCAGTCTTCAACGTGGGCCTGTATCTTGAGTCACATTGTTCCAGTCTTTGCTAATTGTTCTCTCTTTCCTGTATAGCTATCATCCTGGGATCTCCCTTCACTCACCTTCTTGAGATTCCTTCAATTTTATCCTGCTCCCTGCATCCTATGTTTTTTGAGGTTTGAGCTTAGCTCTACTATTGTTATATTCTTCTATAATCATTTAGGTTAACCAACATACCATTTTCTGATGCTCTTTATTTCTTCTTATATCTTTATTTTTCCATCTGGGATCATTTTCCTTTTGCCTGAGAATAGCCTTCAGAATTCCTTTGATGCATGTCTGTGAGTGGTGAGCTCTTTTGGAGTTCTTCTTCGTATTTAAAAAAATGTCTTTATCTTCTGCATTGAGAATCAGCAGTATTTTAAAAAAATTTCCATGTGAACATTTATTGACCTTCACCTGACTTTCTTTTTTTCAGTGTTATTTGTTTGGACCTATTTGGCCCTGCATGACTGGCTCTTCTGTGACACATTCAGCCATCTGGCTCTACTGAAATGGGAACTACAGCATCTTTTCATCATTCCCACCCTCATTCTCTCTGTTCCATATGGAGGGTTTACCTCCTGATCTTCTAGACTTTCTTGTCCTCTCTTCCTCTTACCTTTTGACCTCATTTCACGTTCTTCTCTTCATTGGTCTTGCCCTATTCCTTCAGACCAGGCTTGGCACAGTATTTTGGCTAGGCTCTTGACTCCCTCCTTGACTGTCACCCAAGTTCTCTTCCAGCTCTGCTGAATCTAGCCACCGTGGATAAATCTCTCTCCAAGTTAGGATTGGATCCTGGAAGCTCTGACTTCAGTACAATTTTTATGAGTATAACTTTTGGTGGGTTAGTTCAAAAAATTCTGATTCTGGTTGATGACACAGTTAATTAAAAAAGGAACAGAGAGGATCTTGGGGTGGAAGGGAGAAGTTGCTTCACAATTTATCAGGGTAGAAATTTAAACATTACTTAGAACAAACCAAATAAAACTCCCAGCATATACGTACAAACCCTTGTTTAAGTAGGTATAAATTTTATCTGAAATATTTAAGCTGTTTTCCTGTGTTAGGGATTTAGGGCAAATAATTTTTTTAAAAAATAAATTTATTTATTTATTTTTGGCTGCGTTGGGTCTTCGTTGCTGCGCGCGGGCTTTCTCTAGTTGCTGTGAGCAGTGGCTACTCTTCCTTGTGGTGCATGGGCTTCTCATTGCGGTGGCTTACTCTTGTTGTGAAGCATGGACTCTAGAGGCGCGGGCTTCAGTAGTTGTGGCACCCGGGCTCAACAGTTGTGGCTCACGGGCTCTAGAGCTCAGGCTCAGTAGTTGTGACGCACGGTCTTAGTTGCTCTGCGGCATGTGGGCTCTTCCCGGACCAGGGCTCGAACCCGTGTCCCCTGCACTGGCAGGCGGATTCTTAACTATTGCGCCACCAGGAAAGTCCCAGGGTAAAGTTTTATGATTTTTAAGTCTCACTATTAAGAAGTAAAAAACTTTTTCTTAGAATAATTAGATATGATTATGCCTTGCAAATTTATTGAATCATTGGAATTAGGTGAGTTGGGAAAGATGTATCATCAAATAATTTTCAAATTATTACAAATGAATTAAAACGATCTAAAATATATATTGTTCAGAGTACTGCTACAATGATCTATCTTATAGTAGATTTATTTGACTGATAGTATGCTTTCAAATAAAAGTCAGTTTCTTTCTGAGAAAAGCATTCTACCAAGAAAGTAACTTTTATGGCAGGTGTGAAAAAAGAAGTTGCAACTCAGTTTGTGACTCGGATTTTCTGTGTGTTTAAAGGAATTACTTTATTGGCCTGGATCTCACTTTCCTCAGCTATAATATGGGGAGACTAATTGTTGCAAAGTGTTATGAGAACCTTAAATGGAAGATAACTATCAAAGTGCAAGGAATAACCAGACATTTTACTACATTTGTGTTCATCTGATTTTGAAATTTGTGCTCTTTTTTCCAGTTTTGTAGAGGAAACACCATCTGCATATTTCATCCTGTCGTGATGAATTATAAGAAGGGATATGGAAGTCAGCTCTGAATTTCCTTTTCTTTTGGTGTGTATAAACCAGTCTTTAATGTTATTACCCTGTTGTTTTTGTGGTTTCCTTTCCTCTACGTCAACTGCATTCGTGTGAAGGGCTTTCTCCAAGATTAAACATTTGCCTCATTGGCAGCTTTTCTGAATTTTCATCTGCCAAACTCTTCACATACAGACTACATAAAGCCAATTTTTTTTTTTTTCAACTGAAAACATGACGATGTCCTGACACCTCATCACTGTCAGGACCTTGACAGGGAAATCTGTTATAATGCAGTGTTGAATATGAAGATAAAATTGTGATGTGTGGAGGGAGATCAAGAGTACTGAAGGGAAGTTCTTTCTATTAATATTAAAAAGAAATCCTTTTTATCCAGTGGTCTGATTGGACAGAAAAATGGTGTCAGTGATAATAAGGCAGAGATGCAAAAGTCAGGCAAGCTGAGAATAGTGGGTGTGTCTGGGGTATTCCTCTAGTCAAGAAAGCCACTGCACTTTTGGAAACTGGAGATGGTCTCTGAATTTGTGAGGTTACTGCAGCTGCTGGGAGGCTGAGTCTGTGGGCTCAGAGGTATGTGCAGAATGTGTTTGATCAGTTTCCCCAACTTGGGGTTGAAGAAGGGGGCATAAAAAGGATATGATCGAAATAGGCTGAAAGTACGAGTCGAGTTCTGGGGAATAAATCTCAGCTTGAATTTAGATTCTAGACAATTTCCCTGTTGAAACCTTTTGCTGCAGAAAAAGTTTGATTTTTTGACATTTCAATATGTGAAAAGCACACAGGATATTTTAGTGGCTCCATAAGCATTTGCAAGTCTCCTATTCTTTCCCTCCCTACAACATCTCCTGGAGTCTGACACCAGCTCTGCCCTTTGGGGAATATAACATGGGAATAAGCATGATAACGTTCTTCATGACTTTATTGTATCCTTGACAACCAAGAGATGTTAGTCAAAATGGCTTTGAGAAAGCAAGGATTGGAAACCTCAGGTTTTCTTTTGAAAGAAACTTTGGTAGTAGCCTATTTATAAATTTTATTGCTTTTATCCCACCTTTCCTCATGAGTTCAAGGAATCCACGGACATTTTCTCCTGCCACATACCCAGGCAGTCACATAGCCTAATGCCAAGAGTATCCTCATGGATATAGATCTTTATTCCGTGGGTGAATCACCAGCCCAAGGTTGCCTGGGATGTTGGCGGAGAGGCTGGGACCAAGCCACAGCCCGGTTCTCAAATTCTGTACAAATAACTGTCTGCAGCTCCCCTGAAACGTATGGACAGCTGATGCAAGGTATTCTTGTGGGAAAAAAACAAAAGGGCGGTAATACGGCCAGGTACTTTTATTTGCGCCAAGAGTGCTCAAGTGGAGAGGTTATTTTGTTGGACTCTGGAGACCTGAATTCTTGAACTAATTCTGTTACAAGAATTACTGTACTGGTGCTGGATGAGTCACTTAGTTGTTCCATGGCTCAGTTTACCCATTCAAAAATGAGCCTAGTGCTGCTTGATCTGTCTCTTTGAATAGGGTTCTTTTGAGGATTAAAAAAATGACGTGAGGGCTTCCCTGGTGGCGCAGTGATTGAGAGTCCACCTGCCGATGCAGGGGAGACGGGTTCGTGCCCCGGTCCGGGAAGATCCCACGTGCCGCGGAGTGGCTGGGCCCGTGAGCCATGGCCGCTGAGCCTGCGCGTCCGGAGCCTGTGCTCCGCAACGGGAGAGGCCACAACAGTGAAAGGCCCGCGCACCACAAAAAAAAAAAAAAAAAAAAAAAAGATGTGAAAAGTGAAGTGTTATATAAGATGTAATATTTGGCATTGGCACCATATTAAACAAGGGCAATGTAACAAAGTATCTTTTCAAAGCAAATTTGCATTTAATTGGTTCTTGGTAAAGTTTGTCAAATGAATAAGGAATTGCAGAATGTTGGAACAGGAAGAGCCCTTGGTAATGATGGGAAACCAAGACCCAGAGGACTTAGCTGGCTTTCATAACTTATTTATGGCTGGGTTCCTTGTCATGCCACCTCCATGTTCCTGGCTCCTGTTCTATTGCTTTTTCTGATATAACATTGCATCTCTTAGGCATGACCATGGTAGCTTATACCCTAGATGCAGAATTAAACAACACTGAATTCTAGCTACGGGTAATATTTTTTGAAAGGTTTTAAAATTACCTGCATGAGCTATTTTAAACTTCTTTCACCTGTTTTTTTTTTTTTTTTTTTTTCCCCTATAGCTCTACCCTCAGAGAAATACTTTAAACACAGGCATGAAGAAACAAACATTTACTGTAAATTATTTATTGTTTCCATTTCAAAAAGTTGTGAAAGGTCTACAGAACTCCCCAAGATTTACCCAAGTTGGTTTCTAAGAATATTTTCCTATAATTATAAACATGCAATTATAGGAGTGGTTGGGAGGATAACAAACTTTGTTCCTCTTGTTTCTTCCTAAGGGCACAAAATCCCATTCAACAATACAATGTTTATTATTTTAAAATATCGATGTAACATTAAAAGATATTAGCAGGAATAGGAAATGTAAATCTTGTAAATGCAATCAATTCACATTCATCAGAGTCAGGAGTCTATAATATTTATTTAATTTTTAAAACTTTATAAATTACATACAGAGGATTTGAAAAGGAATCAAGGAAATGCTTTATAATTATTTCTAGCCAAACTAGAAGCAAAATGTATTTGAAACATTCAGAAATGTTCATTTTCAGTTAGGTTCCATCTACATTTAGGAGAGCCAGATAAAGTTTACATGCATCACTGATAAAAATTCATCTTGTTAAACCTCTTTTAGCTCAATGAACTATATGCCAGTTTTGATTCTTGATCATGAGGTGATTTTAAACACAGGAGTAATGCCTCCTTAGTCCCATTCAAGCTACAATCAAGCAACTGTTTTCTGCTTGATGATTTAATATCATGTAACACTGGAAAATTAGGAAAATAAGCCATATAAAGAGGCAGAAAGTATTTACTTTAATTGAAGAGGTACCACGACCTGTACACAACATAAAAATTAATATCTTATTCACTTAAATACACTTGGGATTTTTTTGCTGCTAACTACAGATAATGAAAAGTCTTGACCTCCTAAAAATTTTGTTGAGTGAGAGAGAGAGAGAGACACTAATTTAAATTAAAAAAAAGAAAGAAAAACAAGCTAGAAACATTGGTATTTCTTTGTTTAAAGTTGTGAGGGAAAACACACAATAAGACATTTATAACCACCACTGCATTGTTCAAAACATTGCTTCTTGGATGGATCTGACTCAGTCATGAAGTGAGTTCACAGGAAAACTCCCTTTTGGTGTGGCAAAAACAGAAGGGAAAATAAGCCAACGTTCACAAAGGCACTTCAAAAATGAAGATCGTACCACAGAGGCATTTATTTAAAAGTTTATATATTCTAAGCCCTTTTAAAAACACGTTGAATCTATGAGTGTTTTGTCTGGGCTGTTATTGAACCCCACAATTTGAGAGTTCAGTTGGCAACACTTGGGCTTCTAAGGCCCTATTCTGCCAAGGTGAGCACTGTCAAGGGGGCACTCCTTCAGCTTTACACTTGTTTTTCACTTTTCAACTGGAAAACCATGTCTGGGCCACAACACAGTCAGCAGCTGGGGCAGAGGGTGTCTGGATGGTCACCATCTGCTGTCACCTAATTGACTGAAGCCCTTGGAATCTTCAGGAATGTGGAAGCAGTGGGGAAGGTGGATATTAGCAATGCTTTTGAGACATTTCCATACTTTTCTTGGATAGTTGACAGAACAAGATTCCAGAGAGAACAGACAAAAACTAGCAGTAAAATGAGAGGAGATAATGTCCTGGGCTAAATATAGTCCTAAAGCCTCCATTTCTAGATAGGGGGTTTTATATGCCACTTGGGAGTTCTTTGGCATTCTCAGTGTTCTGAGGCACTTGTTTCTTGAGCCAGTTGAAATCAGCCTTGAAGTCTTCCCATCCTCTGTGTTGGGTAGCTTTCTGTTCTTTATTTGAGCAAAGAGACAGTGATGAAGTCAGACTGAGTGTGGCATTCAGAGCTTTGAGTGAGAAGTAAAATCAGAACAAGTGTTACCAGAGCCGGGTGTGTAGAAGATTGACAGTGAGTCACTTTTGAGGATATACCAAGATCCCATCACATATGTGGTTTGTATATTTGGAAGATAAAGCAAGAACAAATGATATGGGAAGAGGAGGCAAATCTAGAGAAACAAGTAAACACTAAAATTTCTTCTGGGAGTGAGGACTATTAATTGATAGCAGACGCTGTTATATCTCCTTAAGCTGCTGTAGTTAAGGTTCTATATCAGAAGGTGCTGAAGGAGCTAGAAACCAGATCACCAAGGTTTTCTTGTTGGTTATCCTGGTTTTAATGTATTCTGGAAGGTATACTGAGCATCACAAACCTCTATGGCACAGGTATTTCTTCCACGTTTATGGAAGAGGTGTGTCATAGTTTGGGTTCTCCAAATACAGACTCTGAGATTTATTGTGTACAGTAAATGTGTTGGGAAGTGCTCTTGGCAACAACACCTTTGAGGGGTAAGGAAAGCAGGATTAGGCAGGGAAGAAGCTGAGTTATAATGGTTTTGCAATAAAGGCCTTAGCTCCTCCTACTGGGAGTTCTAGAGCTGGAGTAGTCCTTGCGAGTTCTTCCAAATTGGGGCTGGGATGTGAGTTCTGAGTAAAAGTCAGTCACAGGATGCACAAAGAAAGGATTTTTATCCCTATTGTGCAGATAAAGAAAAAGACTCAGAGTGGTAAAGTAAGTGCCTAAAGTTACACAGCCTCTAAGTGGAATAGCTGGGGGCTGGTCCTGTTACCATTGAACTCCAGACCCATGGTCACAGCCAGATAATATAACACCCCTGGCAGAAGAGGACGGAATATGGTCTCCCACTGACCTGACCTAAGAAGTAAAATAAATGTGCCTCTGAGGTTCTTTAAAATGATCTGAGGTGCATATCTTTTGGTTTTGTATAATACAGATAATAGCACATACTTTATTAAAAATTATTTTTTATTGATATAATGTTCAAACATTTTCTTTGCCACTACAATTTTCCTTTTTAA
This sequence comes from Platanista minor, assembly GCA_004363435.1. Classification (NCBI taxonomy): domain Eukaryota; kingdom Metazoa; phylum Chordata; class Mammalia; order Artiodactyla; family Platanistidae; genus Platanista; species Platanista minor. Next base: position 2,274 of record RJWK010033925.1, on the reverse strand, counting down.
CTTATGGTTTAATAGTAACTTCACATAAAACTCTTAGGTCTTATGTTAGCTGATCTTTTCTTAAAAACAGACCAGAAAACCATCTCTTTGTTCATACTGAATGCTCTCCCTTGAATTAATGTACATCATTAATAAATTATATTTATTATATTATATTATATATTATACACATAATAAACATTGAACTTTTAGAGTTTTCTACCCACTCCACACAGAAGTTTTACGGGTTTGAGTAACTGTGGCCAGAGCATAAATGTGGAATCTATGGTTTCGAGAGGTAATGAGATTTGCCTGAGGTTACATAGCCCGTGCAGGTGATCCTCACATACACCTTTCTGGGATACAAATATCCTGTGTGCTCCTTATATGCTGCCTCACCCTAAGGAACACTCCACCATGGCTCCATGGTATCTAGGAGGTAACGTATTGCACCATATGAGTCAATGGAAGAAACAGGGCTAATGTATTTTCAATGTGAGAGGTACAGCCAAAACCACTGCAAAGAGACATTGGAATTCTAATCTCCCATGAGTTCTTAAGAAAAATAATTGCTCTGGAAAGGCATTAAGAGTTTCAATTGAACTTGTTATCTATTTTCTTTGGATGAGCTCTGCTATTAGTCAGTGTTACCTGGGCTTGGGTACCACATTAGAACCAGTAACAGAAAATATAGATCATAAAACTTGTGAGAAGCATGAAGCAGGCATGGGTTTATCTCAGTGCTTCCATAAATGGTGACTTTGAGTCTAGTTACACGAAGCCTTCTTGATTATTATTATTTGAAAGAGATCCAGCTAAAACAGCATTTGCTTGGATTCTTGGATCAACAATTTCACTTCCAGTGGCAGAAAATATACTACATAAAAGGATTATGTCTAGTTTTTTAACTTTCCTTTCCTTTTTGGTCACTTAGCCAAAGTGAGGTCTTGGAAAATATTCCCCACATGCTCAGGTGTGGGGAAGAAGTGTGTGTGTGTGTGTGTGTGTGTGTGTGTGTGTGTGTGTGTGTGTGACAGAGAGAGAGAGAGAGAGTGTGCACAAGTGAATTACCTGCATCTGAATGTGTTATAACAGTAAGCATGGCTTGTTCAGTAGACCAAACCTATTAGGAACAGCTTTGAGACTGACTAAGGTTTGGTTTGAGCTGCCTAATAAGAGTTATTTGAATGATGTGTGTATCACATAGTGAGTGTTAGGAGATGAATCCTTGGAAGCAGTGGTCCAGGCTGTGATATATCTATGGCAGGATTCAGACTGTCTTCTTCAGAGAGCTTGTCTCACACAGTGCTGATAGCTCTAGCACACTACTCAGTCTAACCTCTGATTGGACCAGGTAGTGCCACCTTTGCTGGGGATAATGACCAAAGATATGTTGCTACCAATAATTAAGATAAACATTTTTAGAACAGATGGACAGCACAGGAAAGGCGACTAACAATTCCCAAGTTGTATAGGGGGACTTGAGGTTACAACAAAAGCAGTTTTTGGTAGAGATTGAAATGCCCATGGTTGTGCACATAAAGTTACTAGATGTTGCCGAGAACTGAGAGCTCCAATTTTATTAAATAACCCAGGAAATAGAATATCAGCATTAGAAGTCTTATCATTTGACAAATTTAATCATTTTAAAGAGAATTACTAGGTCCTGGGGATTGAGGGCCACAGAAAATTTTCAAGACTGAATCAAATAATTGTGTTGTAGGTTGCAGTACCAAAAACTTTAAAAATGTCCTTGAACCTGGTTGAGCAATCGTTTCTAGGAATTTATCTTAAATAAATAGTTAAAAACTGTGCAAACAATTTACTACAAGAATTGTCTTTGAAACTTCTCATGAGTTAAAAATTGGAATAAATGAAGTACTGAAAATGAGGAACTTGTTAAATTATTGTTAATCCACATAAGAGAATCACATTTAGTCATTATATATGATGGGATAGAAATGTTTATTTGTTGATAAGTTTTAAAAAAAATTAATTTATTTTTGGCTGTGTTGGGTCTTCATTGCTGCACGTGCTTTCTCTAGATGCTACTAGCAGGGCTACTCTTCGTTGCAGTGCACGGGCTTCTTTTTGCCGTGGCTTCTCTTGTTGCAGAGCACGGGCTGTGGGCGCATGGGCTTCAGTAGTTGTGGCTCGTGGGCTCTAGAGCACAGGCTCAGTAGTTGTGGTGTGCGGGCTTAGTTGCTCCACGGCATGTGGGATCTTCCCGGATCAGGGCTTGAACCCGTGTCCTCTGCATTGCCAGGCGGATTCTTTTTTTTTTTTTTTTTTTTT
>RJWK010033924.1:0-22925 GCA_004363435.1 Platanista minor | reverse complement strand
ATAATTGTTATATCTTCTTGCATTCATCCCATGATCATTATGTAGTGTCCTTCCTTGTCTCTTGTAATATTTTTTATTTTAAAGTCTATTTTATCTCATATGAGTATTGCTACTCCACCTTTCTTTTGATTTCTTTTTGCGTGGAATATCTTTTTCCATCCCCTCACTTTTGGTCTGTATGTGTCCCTAGGTCTGAAGTGGGTCTCTTGTAGACATCGTATATATGGGTCTTGCTTTTGTATCCATTCAGTGAGCCTGTGTCTTTTAGTTGGAGCATTCACGTTTAAGGTAATTATCGATATGTATGTTCCTATTACCATTTTATTAATTGTTATGGGTTTGTTTTTGTAGGTTCTTTTCTTCTCTTGTGTTCCCCACTTAGAGAAGTCCCTTTAGAATTTTTTGTAGAGCTGGTTTGGTGGCGCTGAATTCTCTTAGCTTTTGCTTGTCTGTAAAGATTTTGAGTTCCCCAACGAATCTCAATGAGATCCTTGCTGAGTAGAGCAATCTTGGTTGTAGTTTCTTCCCTCTCATCACTTTAAATATATTGTGCCACTCCCTTCTGCCTTGTAGAGTTTCTGCTGAGAAATCAGCTGTTAACCTTATGGGAGTTCTCTTGTATATTAGTTGTAATTTTTCCCTTGTTGTTTTGTATATTTTTTATTCGTCTTATTTTTTGTCAGTTTGATTACTATGTGTCTTGGCATGTTTCTCCTTGGGTTTATCCTGCCTAGGACTCTCTGTCCTTCCTGGACTTGGGTGGCTATTTCCTTTCCCATGTTAGGGAAGTTTTTGACTATAATTTCTTCAAATATTTTCTGGTCCTTTCTCTTTCTCTTCTCCTTCTGAGACCCCTATAACGCAAATGTATTTGCATTTAATGCTGTCCCAGAGGTCTGTTAAGCTGTCATCATTTCTTTCATTCTTTTTTCTTTATTCTGTTCTGTGGCAGTGAATTCCACCTTTCTGTGTTCCAGGTCACTTATCCGTTCTTCTGTTACTGATTCCTTCTAGTGTATTTTTCATTTCAGTTATTGTATTGTTTGTCTCTATTAGTTTGTCCTTTAATTCTTCTAGATGTTTGTTCTTTAATTCTTTGAGGTCTTTGTTAAACATTTCTTAAATCTTCTCGATGTTTGCCTCCATTCTTTTCCCAAGGTCCTGGATCATCTTCCCTATCACTATGCTGAATTCTTTTTCTGGAACGTTGCCTATCTCCACTTCATTTAGTTGTTTTTCTGGGGTTTTATCTTGTTCCTTCATCTGGTACAAAGTCCTCTGCATTTTCATTTTGTCTATCTTTCTGTGAATGTGGTTTTCCTTCCACAGTCTGCAGAATTGTAGTTCTTCTTGTTTCTGCTGTCTGCCTTCTGGTGGATGAGGCTATCTAAGAGGCTTGTGCAAGCTTCCTGATGGGAGGGACTGGTGGTGGGTAGAGCTGCGTGTTGCTCTGGTGGTCAGAGCTCATTAAAACTTTAATGTGCTTGTCTGCTGATGGGTGGGGCTGGGTTCCCCCATGTTGGTTGTTTGGCCTGAGGCAACCCAGCACTGGAGCCTTCCAGGCTGTTTGGTGTGGTTAATGGTGGACTCTGGGAGGGCTCACACCAAAGAGCACTTCCCAGAAGTTCTGCTGCCAGTGACCTTGTCCCCATAGTGAGGCACAACCACCCCCTGCCTCCACAGGAGAACCTCCAATATTAGCAGGTAGGTCTGGTTCAGTCTCTTTTGGGGTCACTGCTCCTTTCCCTGTGTCCCGATGCACACACTACTTTGTGTGTGCCCTCCATGAGTGGAGTCTCTGTTTCCCCCAGTCCTGTCAAAGTCCTGCAATCAAATCCCAGTAGCCTTCAAAGTCTGATTCTCTAGGAATTTCTCCTCCTGTTGCCAGACCCCCAGGTTGGGAAGCCTGACGTTGGGCTCAGAACCTTCACTCCAGTGGGTGGACTTCTGTGGTATAATTGTTGTCCAGTTTGTGAGTCACCCACCCAGTGGTTATGGGATTTGATTTTATTGTGATTGTGCCCTTCTACCATATCACTGCAGCTTCTCCTTTGTCTTTAGATGTGGGGTATCTTTTCTGGTGAGTTTCAGTGTCTTCCTGTAAATGATTGTTCAGCAGTTAGTTGTGATTCCAGTGCTCTCGCAAGAGGGAATGAGCGCACCTCCTTCTACTCTGCCGTCTTGAACCAATCTCCTAAAACTTTTGTATACCATTGGTGGGAATGCAGAATCATACATTTGCTATAATAAACAATATGGAGGTTCTTCAAAAAATTTAAAATAGAACTACTCTGTCATCCAGCAATCAATCCCTGTTCTGAGTATTAAATAATAATAGTTTAGACATAAAACAAAGTCAAGCACACTTAGTTCCTCTTCAAGGGCTATAGATAATGTTCTGAAGCATATCACTGAGCTGTTTTGCAGATACTGAAACCTCCCCCACAAGGTGGAAGAAGTTAACTGCATGCTGACCACCAGTACATAGCCCTCTGACCATATGAAACCAGAAGGTTGATGATGTTGACTCCTGAAATACCACCTGGTTACTTCATCTCCAACCAATCAGAAGAGTGTCCATGAGCTGTTGCCCCAAATTAAGACTATTCTTTAGGACATTAATCCACCATCTTCTTGGTTTGCTGGCTTTATGAATAAAGTCACTTTCCCTTGCCCCATCATCTTGTTTCTTGACTTATTGGCCTGTCATGCGGCAAGTGAAATGAGCTTGGGCTTGGTTACAACATTTATTGTGGGAGTAAGGAGTAGGAGGGTGTCTGGACTAATAAATGATTGGTGAAAGGGTAAAGGGAAGTTTCAAGAGTCCTCTGCACAGACTCAACTGTCTTTCTTGTCTCTTCATGAGTAGCATGTGCAAATTCAGAAGGGTTTGGTGTGCTACATGTGGTGGACTTTTGGCCTGTGACATCCCAAGTTCACTGATCAGTTATTCTAGTCTCTCAATGTGCCTGGGCAATGTTCAGTCAAAGAGGGGCTGTCAGCAAGTCATTTCCTTATCTGTAGTTTTCCTGTTTTTCTACAAGATAAGCTCAGAAGTCTCAGTTAATCATCTCTTGTTTTAACCTAGTAGATCAAGTGTCCACAACAGAAAAATGAATAAAATATAGTAATACATAGAGTAGAATAGTATTGAGCCCTAAAAAACATGGAAATTCTGCAATATGTGACAACCTGAATGAACTCTGAGGACATTATGCTAAGTAATTTTCTAGTCATACAAATACAAATACTACATGATTTCACTTAAATGAGGTTTCTAAAATAGTCAAATTCATGGAATTGAAGCACAGAATGAATGTTGCCAGGGGTTGGGGAAGGGGAAATGAGGAATTACTAATCAATGGGCATCAAGTTTCAGTTAAGCAAGATGAATAAGTTCTAGAGATCTGCTGTACAATATACTACCTAGAGTCAAAAACACTGTATCGTACACTTAAAGAGTTTTAAGAGGCTAGTTCTTGTTAAATGTTTTTACCGCAATAAAATAAAATAAAAGACATTCATCTAGTACCAGCACAGACTGTAGAAAAGTAAAACCCTGTTCTTATGCTGGTAAAAAGTAAAGTTTTCTCCTTCCTTCACTCAAAAATACGATCAAAGACTTTCATCCATAGTATGAAAGGAAGTGACATGTGCCTTGGTTAAGCAGTGTAGATTTTATAATTTATGTCTTAAGGAAAATTGAGTTTACAAGTATAAGATTACTGGATAATAAACAAATAAAGAAATCTTGTTTACTCTAGTTTGGCTAGACCAATGATGAAAGGACAAATATATTGATGACTGATTAGTCGATAAGATGATATTGCCTTGGCTAAGCTCAGGGTCTGACTACACTTTTCTACACTCCGATTTTCTATGTGTTGGTGTATATACATTATCAATTTCTCAGTCAACCCTGTTCTGGTACAACAGCAGCACAATGATTTTTCTAAATGATTTCATTGATTTATTTTGACCAAGAATGACTTTTTAACTCAAATTCAATTCTTGGTTTCTGAAATCTTCACGTCAAAGTAAAAAATGCAGAGGAAAGGGAAGTAAGCTTCCCATAGAGAAAAAAATGAAGATCAGTTCGCATTCATTTACCCAAATGCCATATGCTCTGCAGATTTGGTCTGCAATCTGGAGCTGAGGGCTATAATGGCTCCTGCTGGGTAAAACATCCGTTAAGAACAGACATTTGTTGGTGTGCAACTGAGGAATGCAGACACTTGGCACTCACAGATCATAGTCTGAAATAACAGTGAACGTGTCTTAGCAGAAAAAAAATAAATATCTTGACAACTTTTCAGCATTATGCAAAAAGTAGTTCTAGCCTTTGGAATTAAGTTATCCTTAAGGAGAGTCCAAGTAATTTTCTTTTTCCTGAGCACCCCTCTGCCTTTCTTTCTCCTGGACTTCATTTGTTATAAGAATGCTCTCATTTTGTGATTATGTATGTACAGAAAGAAGTTAGAAAATTCATTTATCCTATAAAATTAAAAATAAATTGCTGTCTAATCATTCACACTCAAGACCTCCTATCACCTAAATTCTTCCTCTAGACATATATACATTATTTTTACATGTTAAGTTTAAAGAAATTTCTGTAGCACTTTATTTGTATGCTCAGCAGACTTGTCTCTGTGTGTCAACAACTACTGTGAGTTTTTTGGAAAGGTGGTGGTAGATGAGGACTCCTCCACATCATAAAATGAATTCTCATGGAATATCAAAATGCATTAAAGTCTTATTATTTTTTTGATTAAGGTTTTTATGGTTATATGAAAATATATTATGAGAATTGTTGGTCACACATAAAATACTTGCATGGACAATTGGTTCTCAAGGTGTGGCCCCTTTCAGTGGTTCACAAAGCTAAAAGTACTTTCATAATAATATTAAAACATTATTTTCACTCTTATTCTCTCACAAGTTTACAGTGGAGTTTTCCAGAAGCTACATGATGTGTGATGTTGTAACAGATTAAATGCAAAAGTTTGCACTTCCACTCTTTCCTGTCTTCCCTCCCCTGTTCTCTCCCTCTCTTTTCATTCAGTGTAAGAGTATTGCTTACTGGGGGTTCATCTTGGATTCCAGAGAACTAAGGGTATCCAAGTGGGTGCAAAGATATTTAGCATTTCTTTGGATTGGTTCTTTAACTCTGATTCCAAGATAATACAGGGATCAGGAGCTCTGGAAAGGAACTCTGTCTAGGAATGATGCATATCCTGAAGATAGAGATCTCTTATGTTCTGATTCTCAGAAACCTCAGCATATGGTTTTAAGTGCAGGAGAACAAGATACCCTAATGGAAAATATGGCACAATATGCTGTTATTAACTTCTGGTGTTTCATAACAAGTTTCTTATCAAAATGGTTTTTAAACAATCTTGGCCTCAAACACAAATGCAAGAAGTCAAATTGTGATAGAGACTAGTAGAGTCAGAAATATGAGAAACTGGAGATATTCTGGTGAAATTATGGTCACCCAGGGAAAACTGTCAGAACAGATCTCTAGGTAGCACTGGGGCAACAAAGGGGAGGGGTAGAAAAATGGAAAGGGGGCATTAAGACAATTTAAAATAAACACCATTCTGCTTAGATCCTATTCCTACTTCCTCACATGAGTTTACATATATTTACACACGTTTAAATGGTTATAAAATTGTATGCAAGATCTAATAAAGGATAATCTGGAGAAATGTATTTATAAATTTATAATCTGAGTTAACCATTAACATATTATAGGACTTTGTGCTAATAACCTATCCTCTTTAGACTTCAGTATTCTCCTTGAAATAAGGATGAAACTATTTGCTCTGACTAGTTCACAGAATGGTTATATGCACCAAATTAGAAATATTAAAGTGTTGCCTATGCCTTAGAGCACTGTATAAAGTAAGATAGCATCATTACCTTCTTATTCACTTTTTACTAGAAGCGCATTCCATATTTTATACCATTACCTTTTTGAATATTTCTTACCAGAAGCTACATATGCATTTACATTTAGTCTTTTGAGTTTTTATTTAAATCTTTATTTAGTGATTATAGGGTGCTTCAAAAGTCATAGAAATGGCAATTCTAACTTAAACAATAAAATATTTCATAGAGTGCCATTATTTCCACAGTATCACATTCTCTACCACAAATTTTTGGGTTTTCCCTGGTGGGTGTTAAGGTGAATTACTCACATGGTTTAAATATTTTTAAATGTATGTATTGAGGTATTTCTCACAATGAAGAGTGCAAATTTTAAGTAAATCTGATCTTCCATATATATTCACCTATGTAATAACCATGCAGATCAAGATTTAGAACTGAGGGGACAGAAGGCTCCTTTCTGCCCCCTCCTAATCAGTAGTCTCAAAGATACAAACTATTTAATCTAGTTAATGAAAGATAATATGTTCTTAAATATCAAATTTATTTATGATTAAAAATTAGATGTATTTATGTGCATCAGATTCCCTGATGAAAAATTGTGTGTGCCACATATGTTAATCAGTAAAACCATCCATCAAGCACCTTTACTTGGCACTTTTTTAGATGCAATCTGCAATTTTTTTTTGATGTGTGAATTTAGCTATCATTTATTCAGAAAGGTATACAGAAAATAGCATAGATGAGGGAAATGTCCAAGATGGTGGAGTAAGAACACCCTGAGCTCACCACCTCCCACAGACACACAAACATTACCAACTATTTAAAGAGCAACTATCAATATGAATGACTTGAAGATTAGCAGAAAAGATTTTCCACAACTAAAGGTGTAAAGAAGGAATAACAATGAGATGGGTATGAGGAACAGAGACTTGGCATAGTCAAGATCCACACCCCTGGAGAGGTGACCCACAGGGAGTAAGGTAATTACAATTGCAGAAGTTCTCCTCAAAGAGCAAGAAGTCTGAGGCCCCACATTGGGCTTCCCAGCCCAGGGGTGCTACACTGGGAAGATGAGTCCCCTGAATATCTGGCTTTGAAAGCCAGCTGGGCTTGTGTGTAAGAAAGCCAGAGAGTTACAACAATCAAAGACTTTGTTCTTAATGGGTGTGTGCATGATCTCACATGTCCTGAAACCCAGCACAGAGGCTGTAATTTGAAAGGAGACTGGGTCAAAATCACTTGCTGATCTCAGAGAGCCTTCCCAAGAGACAGGAGGCAATGGGTACTCCCCCTGGGGACATAGATGCTGGTGCCAGCCATTTTGGGGAGCTTTCTCTACCATGAGGACACTGGTGATGGCAAGCACCATTTTGAAGTCCTCCTTCTAGTGTATTAGCACCAGGAGCTTACCCCCCATCAATGGATTGACACCAGTCCTATGACCCCCTGGGCCAAGCAGCCAGCCATGCAGGGACCCATCCTCACCCAGAGTTGGCAGGCACCAGCTTTGAAACCCCCAGCCACAACAACCACCCACCCTGGGACTTGACTCCTCCCACCAGCAAGCCGGCCCAGGAACCCCTGGGTCATGCAGCCAGCTATAACAGGACAAGGTCCTACCCACCAGAGGACTGTCAGCCACCACCCAAGGCAGGTCCTGGAAGCCAACAGGGAAGTGTGCTTCTGGGCTCCATAGGATGTCTCCAACATAAGGCCACTTCTCCAAGATCGGGAAACATAATCAACCTACCTAATACATAGAAATAAACACAGAGGATTAGGCAAAATGAGGAGGCAGAGTAATGTTCCAAATGAAAGAATAAGACAAAACCTCAGAAAAATAACTAAGCTAAGTGGAGATAGGCAATCAACCTGACAAAGAGTTCAAGGTAATGAACATAAAGTTGCTCACTGAACTCAGGACAAGAATGGATGAACACAGTGAGAAGTTTAACAAAGAATTTAAAAACATAAAGTAGAAACAAAAAGAGCTGAAGAATACAATAACTGGAATAAAAAATACACTAGAAAGGAATCAACAGTAGATTAGATGATATAGAGGAACAGATCAGTGAACTGAAAAACAGAGTGGTAGAAATCATCCCAGCTGAACAGAAAAAAGAAAAAATAAATTGAAGAAATGAGGATACTTCTGAAAACCTCTGAGACAACAACAAGCCTACTAACATTTGCATTATAGGAGTTACAGAAGGAGAAAAGAGAGAAAAAGGCACAGAGGACTTATTTGAAGAAATATCTGAAAACTTCCCTAACCTGGGAAAGGACATCCATGTCCAGGAAGCACAGAATCCCAAACAAGATGAAACCAAAGAGGGCCACATCAAGACACATTACAATTAAAATGGCAAAAAATAAAGATAAAAAGTGAATATTGAAAGCAGAGAGGGAAAAGCAACAAGTTATATACAAGGGAACTCCCATAAGGTTATCAGCTGACTTTTCAGGAGAAACTCTGCAGGCCAGAAGGGAGTGGCATGGTACATTTAAAGTGATAAAAGGAAAAAACTTATAACCAAGAATACTCTACCAGGCAAGGCTTTCATTTAGATTTGATGACAAGATCAAAAGTCTTACAGAGAAGCAAAAGCTAAAAAAGTTCAGCACCAGCAAACCAGCCTTACAAGAAATATTTAAGGAACTTCTCTAAGTGAAAAAGGAAAGGCCAAAACTAGAAATGTGAAAATTATGAAAGGAAAAACTCTCATTGGTAAACACAAATATACAGTAAAGGTAGTAAACCATTCATGTACAAAGCTAGGAAGGCTAAAGACAAAAGTAGTAAAATCATATGTATCCACAATAAGAAGTTAAGGGATACACAAAACAATCAGATATAAAATATGATATCAAAAACAGTAATCATGAGGGGAGGAAAGTTTAAGTATGCAGGGTTGTTAAAATGCTTTTGAAATTAAGAGATCAGCAACTTAAAATGCATACATTTTGAGTATATTCAGGTGCCAGTATTTAAATGCTAAAGCAGTTTTACCAATAGTAAATGCTAGTTCAGAGTGGATAGGGATAAATAAAACTTTGAGGAATAGGAGACTATTTATCATCCAGAGATGAGTGAGTGTTGCATTGAGATTTGAAAGTTGGCTCAAACTGGGGAGGCAGAGAACAGAACATTTAAGATGAAAGGAGAATTAAAATAGATACAGAAGTAGTGTGAGTTTATGAAATAGCATAAAATAGTACACAAAATAACACTGAATAGGCAGAAGTAGAAGAAATATGCTGAGTAATCATGAAAATTAATGCTGTATAGGTAGAAACAGCTTGAAGAAGACATTGAAAGTAAGGCACGGATTTTGAATGGTTGGAAACTGAATGCTGCTAAAAGGTTCTGAGATGAGAAGTGATGTTTTTAGAGCAGGGCTTAAGGAAGCTGGATGTGTGGAAGCTAAAGCAGGATGGAGGCTAGAGCAGATGCCTTTGTAGGGATCTCACTCTGAGATGGGTGTGCCAGCAGAAGAACTGATTAGAAATTATGGAAGCAAAATCAGCAGTGTGACATGGTGACAGATACTAATTAGACCATCATAAAGGAGGCTGCATCAAAAATGTGCCAAGATTTTGCATCTGGCTGACTGGAATCATGGGATCCCCTCAGAAGAAAGGAAGACAGGGAGGGTGTGAAGTCTGAGTTGACTGAATGCGAACTTGCATGTCCAGACATCCCTCCATCATTCTGAAGACGTATGATTGGAGCTCCTGTGAGAGGATAAGACCTGTGCTACAAATTGGGTAGCTATCAGAAGATGGGTTGTGGATGACACTAGGACAAATTTTACCATGGGAAGGGAGGAGGGACATTGGAGCAACACAGAGGCAGAGACGAGTACAAGAAATGGTACTAGCAAATCTTCGTTTTAAAGGGGTCAATAGGACTGAGGGATAGTAAACCCAGGTGAGTAAAAGGTTTTACCTCAAAGAAAGTCACATCATTCAGAGGAGGCAGGTTTGGACACCAGACTTTCACAGTGAGCAAGACAGATGCCCCCAAGTTAAAAGGGCTAATCTGATCCTAGGACAGTTTGCTCCTTGCCCTTGTTTATTTTCCTTGCTATAGGGCAGTGTCAAAGACTTGAGGTATTCAATAAACCAAAGAGGGGAGAAAAAGTAACCACTTATATCAATTTGCATCTGGTTAAATCAAAATGAGGAGGGAGGAAAAAACTTCTTTTAGAAATGATGTTAAAAATATGATAACAAATGAGTTCTCCAAATGGAAGAGCAAACACAGAAGAAAAAAAAATCATGTCACTAAGAACTTTCTTAGTCAAGAAACTCTTTTTTTTTTTTTTTTTGCGGTACGCGGGCCTCTCACTGTTGTGGCCTCTCCCGTTGCGGAGAACAGGCTCCGGACGCGCAGGCTCAGCGGCCATGGCTCACGGGCCCAGCCGCTCCGCGGCACGTGGGATCTTCCCGGACTGGGGCACGAACCCGTGTCCCCTGCATCGGCAGGCGGACTGTCAACCACTGCGCCACCAGGGAAGCCCGAGAAACTCTTGACTTAAGTAACACCCACCATTGAGTATGTTAGAAAATAAACAGAATAAGGAAAATTGGAAATGTAAGAAAATTACTGGGAGTATAATGTTATAGAATAAATATGACAATATTAATATATTGTACACTTACTATGAGCAAGCACTCTTCTAGAATTTTACACTGAGTCAATTATCCAGAGAAGAGGAGGCATTATTATTCTAACCGTAGAGGTGAGGAAGAACTAAGCTCAGGCAGAGTAAGTGTTGAGGCAGAAATTACACAGCTAAGAAGTTATGGAACCAGGATATGAATCTTCCTTAAATTTGTCATACTCTGTACCCTTTTCTACAAAGTGGAGACAGTAGTATTTAGCACATGCAGGTAGGTATAATGGTCAAAAGGGTTTTGCAAAGGAAAACACTTCGGATAGTTTCTGGACCATATAATAGAAGATGTTTGTATTTGTCCCTGAGGAGCCAAGAGGCATCACGAGGGTACTGAAAGCCTGAGAAGCAGAGGGAGGAAAGGAAGGTGACAATGAGAAGCTTGGGATTAGGGAGAATCCTGTTCTGATTAGAGCTTGTAGCAGGGGAGAGGGAGAGGGCAGAACTGGATCTCTAGCTCCTGTGCCCCATCCTCCAATTGGTCTAAGACAACTACATGTATATATATACATATATATATTATACACACATATATATTATAGATAATATACATACATATATATTATAGATATTATACATACATATATATTATAGATATACACATATAAAATTTGATGAATGAATAGATAAATGAATATATGAAGTGGCTTTCACTCCTTAGTGTGGATAAACTAGCAGTTTATATTTGAATGTTTCTTCTCATTCTTTTTCATTTGTATTTATTTAGTTTAATTTGACTGTAAATAAATTCATACAGTTCTCATTTCATGAATGCATTCAGACATTCATTTGGTAAACACTTACTGAGCACCACTGGGCAACAAGCGTTCTCTCTCAAATAGCTCTTCTGCTGTCTTCATAAAAGGTTGAATAAGGAACAACTCCAAATATTATTATAGAAACATATAGTTTCCTCTAGCTAAGATTCTGATGTCCAGAGTGGGAAATCTAGTGAAGCAGCATTCCTAGAGAATGTCATTTTGACAAGGGTTGTTTCTCATGATGTTACATGAGGTACAAGTCTACTTGGCGAGAATCTGCTTAGTCAGTAGTTTGGTTATCCAGCCAATTACAGCCACTGGTGATAAGCATGTCACTAGGTAGCTTTCTGGAACCTTCCTTAAAAGACATCTGGAATATACCCATTGCCCTGTCTTAGTCTATTCTTGTCTTCTTCAGTCCTGCTCCCTGGAACATAATGCCACCTGGACCATGAGGACAATGACTACACCTAGAGATGATAGAAAGGTGAGGACTAATGGAGCTTGGCTCTCTGAGGATGATTTGAGCACATCCTCCATCCGACTTCTGAGTTACATGATATTAGACTTTTTCAAAAAAGAGAAATAAACCTATATCTTGTTTAAAACTTTATTCCTCAGGGATTTTGTAATATCCATGAACAAAATTATTTCTAACAAATACAGATTCAAATGCAAGCTCTGTCACTTATTGATTTTATGAACATGCACCTAAATTTAGCACATGGTCCTTAGTTTTCTCATCTTTAAACTAAAGATCGAATACTCAGTATACAAGTTTATTGTGAGAATTAAATAATTTAGAAAAATAAATTAGTATTGTGCCTGATGCAAAGTAAGTGTTCAATAAATGGTAGCTGCTATTTTTATTGTAGACATAATAATCCTTATATCCCATTGCTTGAATGAAGACTCAGGGAATTTTTTAAAGATTTCTAGTAAAGAAACATACACTATTCATTTGCAGCATATGGGCTGACTGTATATCTGTGAGGATTATAGGATCCATTGTACTGGAGGAAAAATTAAACGTTTCTATATATCACAGCAAAAATGACTTTCTTTAGTAATTACCAATCTTATCCAGACCCAAGTCTCATGATCAAGAAAAGAACAAAATGTCATAAATCAATGCAGCTATTTCAGTTGATTCACATTGAAGTACAAATATATGTTTTGAGACCCAATGTCTTTAGGATAGTGAAATAAGAGACATACCATTGATTGTTTATTATAACTAACACATTCCAAAATAAAATTAGGGTGATTTATGAATATTGTCAGAGCATTAAAATATGGTTAGAATAAAAGATAAGACCAAATATGTAAAGTCAGCATGTAGGCCATAAGACTCAATCCAGTAACTGATATTGGGCAGCAGATACATTTCCAAGTTTACCTGGCAGGAAAATTAAATGGAAAATAAGACTAGTTAAAGAGGTTATTGTCCATGAGAAAAGGTATATACTAGGTTTTCTGGAGAAAAAAGATTTTTCACATAAAAAATTATTTCACAATAAGAATTAAGGAAAAATATCTTGCCTCCACATAGTGATATTCTGAGCTGCAACTAATCTCAGAAGAGTAAGTATAAAAATATTTTTAAAATAAAAAATAAAAGAATTAGGACTAAGCCTGGATTCATTTAGATACTTACCTGTAGTTTCACTGATTATATTGCATATGTCTTAGGGTTGAGGAAAGCTTGATTTTTATGATTTAATGAAAATATTTGATTACCTTGAAATCAATTTTCTTGATCATCACAGAAAAAAAGAGAGTTTGTTTTTGATGTTAGGGATGTGTGTGTGTGTGTGTGTGTGTGTGTGTGTGCGTGTGAATGCGTGTGTGTGTTTTCAGAAGTAGTATTGGCAAGGGGATTCTCAGTACATACAGTATTATTCAATGTAACTATGTTTTCCCACCCTACTTTTCACACTACACATATGTGCACACACATGCACACACACATGTGCTCACACGCCCCACATAAACATTCTCTGGAGTATACATATCTATTAAACTTTTATCAGTTAAAAAGAAAAATAGTCTTTGCAGGGACAACTGAGATTAGTTAGTGGTGCAGGTGATGAAAGAGCAACCTAAGTTACATCCTAATTCTTTACTTTTCTGAGATTGGTTTTAGCTCACAACATCATTAAGTATACTATTTAAAATTTAAAATTGAAAGTTGTGTTAATTTAAAAAGCTCATATGGATTTGTTGTGTATTGGGAAATATTTGAATATATTATGTATTAGTATTCATACATGTTACATGAAAATGGTACATACAGGAGGACAACTCATTTCCAAAAGTTATTTTTAACAAAGTGATTAACAATCCTAAAGGAAACTGAACTCAGTTATTTGTATTTGAATCAGAATTACATATTATAGTTAGTTGGGCTTTTGTTTTTCTTCTGGGACTTATTAAAATGCTCAGGATAAAATATATCTGTCAATTCCTGTATTCTTATTCACATTCAAAACTGGAAAAACAATTGGTTAAGAATGTGCTTCTTCTCATCACATTCAAAAGGAAGTCCACATGCCAGCAAAAAATAATAAATCTGCTGCAAATATTTTCTATTTACTCTCCCCCATCAGCAGTTTTGGAAAAACTTTCCACTGTCTTCTCCACTTGATTTTAGTACAAGAAGCCACAAAAATTGCTGCTTGGGGAGAAGTCACAGGAATAAATCCAGAAAGTTCTATTTACCTCATAAGGAAAACTTAAGCACACAGACACAGACACATACACACACACTCACAAAGTATACAAGAGCAAGGAGCCTTTCCCCTCAAGATAGTCATGTTCACCAGTGTTGGGTAAACCTGAAAATTTACACTTTCATGGTATACTCCCTTTTAATGTACCTGATTTGTCCACTGAAGGACACAGAAAGCCATCTTTCCAGATTATATAAGTGAAGGGGTCAACATTTGCTGGCCTATAAATTCTGTAATTTCTCAAGAGATGCTAGAGACACTGAAACTTTCAGATGATCTTAAGTCTTACGTTTTATAAGTGTTATGTTGGTTCATCTTTACCTTTACATCAAGTCACTGCTCCAAGGAACACGGGCAGCTGCAGTGCTGGGAGAACTTACATCTTGCCCAGGCATCCAAGGTTCATGTAGGCTTCTGCACAGACAGCCAGAATTATGTCTGCATGCTGTCCTTAGTTTTGGCATAAGGCCACCAATCCATTTTAAAAATTGAAACAAAATATGTTTGTTTAATGTCACTTGGAGTTCTGCTTCTACCAGAATCCCTGGGTGGGCCAGCAAAATTTTTGAATACATGATGGCACGTTCAACTCTGAGAGTGTATGCTTCCCCGCCCGTTCCAGTCTAATTGTTTAGTATAACAAAGGACTTTTGTTTGTTGGAAAAAAAGAAATCAGGGCACCCTGAGCAGCATCCCCTGAAAGGTAGCTTGGTCAGTCCTTCTCCATGTTTGGGTGATTACATGAGACTGTTCTTAGCCAAGAGTTCAACAAGCTTATTAAGTCCACTGAATATCACAGGGGTACTCAAAGTCCAAATAGAGGAAAAAAAGAAGTATAGTAATCTAATGAATAAAGACCTAGTTTCAAACCGAAGTACATGTAGTTATTAACTGTGGAATCTTAGACAAAGCATGGTTTCTCAAAATACAATTTCCTCATCTGTGAAATGGGGGAAATAATACTTGCCTTATTGGTGTTACTCAGCTGAGGACAAATATTATTTAAAATTGGGTAACATATGGCCCAAGATTGTAGCCATGGTTGAGATGGTATAACTTGTTGTTTTAGACATAGTGAGTACACAGTAAATATTTGCTACCTTAAAAGGGAAGATGCATATGGTATAAAGCCTAAATTTAAGGCCCTATGTTATGTGCTGTCCTGACATCTGGTAAATATGGGAGGGCTTCAAATGGCCTAATGGCAAGTTGTCTTCTCCACTCTGCTCTGTGGATAAGGTCCTCTAGCCCAACAATCCTCCTTATCATGGTGACAAGGTACAGTTCCTGCTTATCTCTGAGTATCAGGTTTCAGTTCCTTGCCAGCCCTCTGAAGTATCAAGCAAGCTGATTACATCCCCTGTGGGAATAAGGGGTCACCTCATCCTCTTGGTTCTACAAATGCTGGCTCCCACGTTGCCTACCTGTTCACTCTGTTCCCTAGTGCAACCCCATGTGGCCATGCATGGCATGTGCTGTCCTCTTCCCCATGCTGTGAGTCTATGTGATTAATAAATTGCTGTCTATCTCATCTGTCTAGTGTCTGGTGCTGTGTGTGTGTGTGACCATGGCCATCACCGTAGCCATAGGGTGGGAATGGGAATCTCTCCCTCACCAAATGGGTGAGCAGGAAATGATTAAAACAATAGGTAAATAAAAGAAAGTGAGCAAATGAGGGCAAAAGGGGAAGAAAAGTAGGAGAATGCAAATAATGGGAAATAGAATAAAGAGTTAGAGTCACAGGAAGAGGGGAATTATATGGCTATAGCCAAAATAGCCTTAAAAGTTGCTTCTTCCTGAACTCTTGATATATTCAAATGAAAAGGGAGAGGTGCCTAATCTTATTTTTCAACATAAATCTTTATATGGATTGATGGGAACTTTTTTTTTAAATGCACAATTGAAAACTGGCAATTTTGTTTCTTTATAGATGAAAAGAAATAGAAGGTCTGGTATGCATTTATTTTAAGACATAAGATCAGCAATATGACTGGTGTCCTTTGGTGTATCAGTGTGGGTTGGGGAATGTGGGCAGGGAGCCTGGCTCTTTAGAAGAAATCTCACTTCTCCGGAGGCTGACGTTTGGCAATTTTGTATTAGTTATGTCTCCTTTGAATTGCTCAGAGGACAGGAGGGCTTCATAAATACAAACTTAATTAAACGTGAAGACTAGGTGGTGGATTTGAGATGAAGAGGTGGGGAGAGCTCACACTGCCATGTTTTTCAACGAATCAGTATGGTTAAATAAATGGGAAAGTCATGATAAATCCCCTGCTAAAGTTCACTTTCTATTTTAGGAAGGTGCTGCATGTAATTAAAATACTTATGAAATAGTCCTCTGTTTCTCTACAGGGAATGATCAGGACAGGAACAGAAGAATTTTCTTTACTCTGGTTTCCTTAGAACCTGAATTAAACAAAGTAAAGAACTTTTTTGACTTATAAAATTTTAGTTTATTACATTAATAAAAATAACAAAATATTAACACCAGATCTTGGGATTCCAGAGCCTATGCTTCTCCTGCTACCCCACTAACACTCCATCGTGAGGCACTGTTCTCATCTCTATCCAGCTCTGTCAATGCATTCAACACTGATTCGCTTACTTCCAAAAGTACATTTTCCTGAGCATTTGCAAAGGGATTAGGCACATTTCTTCTATTGCAGTATGACTGTAAGCAGAGCAAGAAGCTAATTTGGTTTCCCCTTGAATTGGATTCTTTCTTAACTGGATGTTGATTATTCCAGGATCTGGGTGGGATCCTGAAAAAAACCAAATTAAGATCAACTGATTGTACGCTTGATGGCCTCATTCTTGCCTACACTTGCGCTTAGGCATCTCCACTTTCAAGATGTTCCTAAGTAGTTCTTCCTTGGAGAAATTTCCATTCCTGTTAATGCTTCTATCAATTGAAATCACTTTTTAAAATTCTATATTGAGTGGGTATACTGCACTCTACTGAGCAAAATGGAGGATATAAAAATAAGGAAGATTAGGGCTTTGCTTTCAAAGAGTTACAGTCTAGTGGAAGAGCTGTCTTGTACACAGCCACTAATTTCCTGGGGAATCTGTTTCATATCATTCACGTCTTTATGCCTTCTCCCCAAAGTAAAACCTAACCAATCTCATAAATAATTTATCGTAATGTTCAACCCTCTTTGCAAGCTAACAATTGCTTTTTAATAAGAATTCTCTGGAGAAAATAATAACTCAGATGAATAACTCCAAAAGAAGGAATTTCAGGAAATCTTAACACATTGCTTATAGAGGTTTGGTATAGATAGTTAACAACATAGCATCCCTTAAGTGACATCCACTTATTTTTATCTATGTATATGGCTAACTAACTCTGATATGTGATATGTCATTCTCACCTGCAATCAACTAAATTTTGATCCAGACAACTGACCCACTTCCTATGTGACACACTGGCATTATTTTTAATTTTCACCTTTTACATACAACTTACTGTGTTTGGTATATTTGTGGTATTTTAGGAGAAAATCAGTCCTTATGTGGCCTGAATAATGCCACAGTTTTCACATTATTAGTATGCAGGATTTGGGTTATGGAACAATGTTGCCAGCAGACTTGAAGATGTGTTTAGAATACATGCAGTGTTAAGAGCCTTTTCAGTGATTCACAGCAGTTACAATTTTTGCTTTTATTAAACTAGAGCAATTGAAGAGGAAAATGCCTTGCTTTTTCTCTAAGAAGCAGCAGGTGAGGGTAGGCCTAATATCTTAACCCAAAACCAAAATATTGAATATATGCAAATTTGCCCTTTTACAGGATGAACCAAACTGTTCATCTCCACACAAAGAAAGGAAAAAGGGACTCCCAAGGTCATGTTTCCTGAATGCTTAATTGTGCAATGACAATTCAATAACCTTTCTGGAATACACATACATGAAGATCAACCTGATTTGTTTAGTCACTGGTAATGTTATCACGATCACACATAAATATGAAACAGAAAAGAAAAAAAAATAGAGACCAATTCAACTATTTAAAATAAACTACTATCATCTCCATCTTAAAAAACTTTATAAGAATATCTAAATAAATGTTTTTTCCCTGAATCCTCCCTTAGACATTAATGTCTAAAATTATAATGTCTGATAATCTTCTGAACACAAGATAAGAAAATGAAAAAGACAAATGTTTACTTGTCCATTTTTGAAAGCTAGTAATTTGGGAAACAATTTGAAGATACTGGGACAGGGAATATACTGTATAGAAAAGGAGCATACAATATTGCTGTTAATATTTTGGGAAAATTAGAAATACACATTATAGACTAAATTAAGACTAATTCTCAAGTATTATACTTAGATATAGTTGAACTGCAATTATTAACAAGTATCAGGGTAAATATTTTTTGAATCATTTTAATAAAACATTCACAAACATGAATATCTGCACCACAAGCATAGCCTTTAAATATTAAAATTTAGCATTTCATCTAGTGAGGTTTCAGAAATGTTTACATCCTGGGAGGGTGTTTAGGACTCCTTTTGCTTCAGAAATCACTCAAAACTCTACAGCAAAAACAGAGCATCTCCTGAAAATGTATGATGTCACAATTTTTTCCTTAATTATAAAACCAATAAGATCCATTTTGGAACATTTATATATAGATATAATAAATTATGCATTTTCTTTAACTAAAGACAGCCACTATTAATAGTTTACTTTTATACTTTAAGGTCTTTGAATGCAGTTAAAATAATACAATACATTTATATATATATATATATATTTTTTTTTAACATCTTTATTGGAGTGTAATTGCTTTACAATGGTGTGTTAGCTTCTGCTGTATAACAAAGTGAATCAGCTATACATATAAATATATCCCCACATCCCCTCCCTCTTATGTCTCCCTCCCAACCTCCCTATCTCACCCCACTAGGTGGTCACAAAGCACCAAGCTGTTCTCCCTGTGCTATTCGGCTGCTTCCCACTAGCTGTCTATTTTACATTTGGTAGTATATATAAGTCCATGCCACTCTCTCACTTCTTTCCAGCTTACCCTTCTCCCTCCCCATGTCCTCAAGTCCATTCTCTACGTCTGCGTCTTTATTCCTGTCCTGCCCCAATGTTCTTCAGAACCTTTTTTTTTTTAAGATTCCATATATATGTGTTAGCATACTGCACTTGTTTTTCTGTTTCTGACTTACTTCACTCTGTATGAAAGCCTCTAGGTCCATCTACCTAACTACAAATAATTCAATTTCATTTCTTTTTATGGCTGAGTACTATTCCATTGTATATATGTGCCACATCTTCTTTATCCATTCATCTGTTGATGGACACTTAGGTTGCTTCCATTTTTTCATTTAAATGTAAGTAATAGGCATTTCCTTATAAATTAAGGTTTTAATACAAAGAGATCCCAAATTTATGTTTTCTTTAAAGGACTCAAGAATAAGTCCATTATGATTTAGACTCAAGCAGCATCTTTTATCTCAACAGAAGCTAAGAGGAAGTCATTACCATTCAAAAATTCAATACCTGATTTTTTTTATATATAGAACTGAAAGATTTGAGGAACTGTAAGAACAAAACGGGATAAATCTTAAAGCTTGTCATAATAATATGCAATCCTGTAGTAAAAGGGCTATTTTGGTTTGCAGTTCAGCTCTCAGAAACTGGTTTAGAAAGTATCCAACTCAAAAAAATAAAAGCAATCTCACCCTGTACTTCTTATAAGTGAAATGTGCATTTCAGTGGGTGCATCTGCCATGTACTGTGACAGGAAGTTTTGCAAATACAAATTAATTTAATCCTCAAATAACCCATATAAATGAAAATATCACTCCTAATGTTAACACTCAGCCTCCCAATAGCTAATAATAATAATAATAGCAACCATTTTACTACCTGTCACTCAAATGCTCATTTCAGGCACTTACTATGTGTTTGAAGTGCATTATCTCATTTAAAACGTAATCTCAAACAATATCACAAAGGTAGATATTTACTACTATTTTATAGAACACAGAGGCTCAGAAAGATTAAGTAGTTTGCCTGAGGTCATACAGCCATTGATGGAAAGAATTGTCAGTATTCAAACTCAGGCCTGTCTGATATCATCATCTGTACTTTCTTCCTCAACACATCCTGGTGCATAACTGTTCTGAAATGTCGATGGAGTAGGACGACTCTCTGCATGGGATGATATGTCTGCCTGAAAAATAAAAATCATCATGCCTGCCTGAAATCCCACTCCCCTAGCATGCTCTTTCTCTCTCTTTTATTTTTCTTGGCTTTTGATTCTCAAAAGCCTCTGATTTTAATGTGAATTACCTTAGAACATGAAAAATGTTAACTAGTAACACTTAAGGTTGTGGAGGAACAGAATAGTGCAATTGACAGCAAGCTGAAAGTTGGTCTCCATGAAATGGAACCAGCAAAAGGGCATTAAAAGGGCATGTGAGGGGCTTCCCTGGTGGTGCAGTGGTTGAGAGTCCGCCTGCTGATGCAGGGGACACGGGTTTGTGCTCTGGTCCGGGAAGATCCCACATGCCACAGAGCAGCTAGGCCCGTGAGCCATAGCAGCTGAACCTGTGTGTCCAGAGCCTGTGCTCCACAACGGGAGAAGCCACAACAGTGAGAGGCCTGCATACCGCAAAAAAAAAAAAAAGTGCATGTGAGGTTCAACCACTACACACCTGTTGGGATAGACAAATTCAGAACACTAACAAGAGAGCAAACGCTGGTGAGAACATACAGCAACAGTAATCTTTACTTATAGATAGTGGGAATTCAACACGGTACAGCGACTTTGGAAGATAGTTGGTGGTTTCTTACAAAACTAAGAATACTCTTACCATACAATCCAGAAATCCCACTCCAATCTATTTACCCAAAGGATCTGAAAACTTATGTCCACACAAGAACCTGCACATGGATGTTTATAGCAGATTTTTCTGTAATTGCCAAAACTTGGAAGCAACCAACAAGTCTTTCTATAGGTGAATGGATAAATAAACTGTGGTATATCCAGACTATTGAATAGTATTCAGCTCTAAAAAGAAATGAGCTGTCGTGAAAAGACATGGAGAAAACATAAATGTATGAAGTCAATCTGCAAATGCTTCATACTGTATGATTCCAACTATATGATATTCTGGAAAAGGCAGAACTATGGAGACAGTAAAAAGATCAGTGCTTGCTAAGGTTTAGGGTGGGAAAGGGATGAAAAAATGCAGGTGAGTACCAGAAAGAAGGGGAACATCAGAAATGTACTTGTCCACTTTGCCTTGGCTTAGTCATGTTTATGTGTGTATGTGCAGATAGATGAAGCAAAATGTAGGCATTATTTAGCTAGACAAAATTCACCCAGCATATAAAATACTTATTTGTTTTGACTTGAGAATTTTCCAAGAGGCCACTTACATGAATCTCATTTACTGGCTAATCATTCAATCATAACTTTTCTACTTTGCCTGGATGAGCACAGTCTGAAGCACAGGGACTGATGTGCCACTCTGAAAACAGAGCCAGTAATAAAAAAACGCTGCATGAGATTCTTTTATGGGTTGTTCACTCTGCAAAAGCACCAGCAGAGGTTGATTTTCTTTCATTTCTAAGTTAACATCTTTCTTTTCTTGCATTCACATTTTTGTCAGTCTTGCCTTACAATTCTCTGTATCTGCCAACATTTGGTTGCATCAAGTAAATTTATTGTTTTCCCTGCTCTTCATTTTCCTCTCTACTTCCTTGATATTTTTAGACAAAAATGTTGGGTTTTTTTCCTAAAAAGTGGTATCAATGGGTTTCTCCTCTGTTGATCTAAAGATAGGTGCTATCCATTTTACCCTCAAATCAGTGAATTTAAAGGTTAGTCTCACATAAAAGTTTTTGTACGTTTCTCTTACTCTGAGTAGTATTGATAGTATATATAAGGAACATGAAAAAAATCTATCTATTTATCTATCATCTATCACCAATCATATATCTGTGATGGTTAATTTTATGTGTCAGCTTACCTGGGCTAAGGGATACCCAGACAGCTGATAAACCACTATTTCTGGGTGTGTCTGTGAGGTTGATTCTGGAGGAAATTAGCACCAATGGCCCCCTTACACCAGTGACCCCCTGGTTCTCAGGTCTTCAGATTTGGAATGAATTATAGCACCGGCTTTCCTCATTTTCCAGCTTCCAAAAGCCCTACTGTGGGACTTCTTGGCTTCAATAAGCTTATGAGCCAATTTCTATAATAAATCTCCTCTTTTATATCTATCTGTCTATTTATCTATCTATCTATCTATTTATCTATCTATCTATCTATCAACATACATCCTATTGGTTCTGTTTCTCTGGAGAACCCTGACAAATACACCATCTACCTACTTATCTATCTATCCACAAACATATTTATTATTTTAGATATATATAAATAAATGTATACATAGTATATATGTATATATAATATACATTATAGTAAATGTCTTGGAAATTGAAAATAGAAGTTCAAGGAGATTTTTGTATGCAAAGCCCAAATGAGATACTAGGCAATTATTTTTTATTGAGGCACACATGATTTAATCTCTGGTATACCTATTTCTATTTTAAAAAGATGTATGAAATTTTAAAGAAAGAAAAGAAACAAACAACATCAGAAATAAAAATAATTTAAAGCAAAGAAGATTTGGTTTATTATTGCTGTTTTGGGTTGTTGTTGTTTTAAACACAGTCTCCATTAAAATGGTCCAGGTGGGTTTATTAGTCAGGGGTTCTTCATGTCAATAGAAATATATATATATATATATATATATATATATATATATATATATATATATATATATATATATATATATATATATATATATATATATATATATATATATATA
>RJWK010033923.1:0-22922 GCA_004363435.1 Platanista minor | reverse complement strand
CTGGTCCAGGAAGATTCCACATGCCGCGGAGCAACTAAGCCCGTGCGCCACAACTACTGAGCCCACACGCCTAGAGGCCGTGCTCCACAACAAGAGAAGCCACTGCAATGAGAAGCCCACGCACCGCAACCAAGAGTAGCCCCCGCTCGCCGCAACTAGAGATAGACTGCACGCAGCAACAAAGACCCAACGCAGCCAAGACTAAGTATAAATAAAATTAATTAATTAAAAAAAAAAAGATGTCAAGAGAACTGGTCTGACAAAAGTAAAACCAAATGGATTCTTAAACCCACATCCTGAAGAAAAGGGCTGCGAGGCCTCGAAAGATATTCCACGTTAATACCACACATTACAACCCCCAAGAATGAGAAGTGTTGTTACAACTCTACCTTTTACATCACCAGCCCTGGCAGGGGGCCTTGAACGAACCTCACAAAGCTTCCGGCAGCTTTCTATCAGCAGCCGGTCCTGCGTGGAACGCCAGACCCATCCCATGACGGGAACAACGCTCTTTTTGTATCCGCCCCCATTTCTGTACGTTTTACTGTCATCTGAGGAACGCTGGCCTTTTAGCACGGGCTGTAGCTTCTGTGCTACGGTAATGGGATACTGCTGGTCTAAGCCTGCACTACCTGTGAACAATCCCATTCTCTTCTGAAACCACTAAATCCCCTCGGACAGAAAATGCTAATTCCGAGATCTAACGCTGCCTCGTTGTGGTATCGAATGGTCCGCAGAGTGCAGTCACTCTCGCTTATTGCAGGAGACACACGGGCTTAACTTCATCACAGCATCCCAAAGTGGAAGAATGTCATCAAGCAATTAAAAGGCTCAAAGCAAAGAGGCTGACCCAAGGGCTAAGAACACACCTCACGGAAAGTGGGTACTGGCACGTTTAACGAGCACCCCTTTCTGTGATCTGAACAGCAGTGATAGAAATAGGATTTCTTAAAACACAGTATAACACAGTAAGAAGCAAAGAAGGAAACGCTAGAGGGCAGTTAATAAGAAGGCACCTGGGCCGATGCAGCAACGTCCCCGATGCTCGCAGCCCAGGCCCTGGCCCAGGGGGTCCCGGTGTCCCAGGAGCAGTGCCGCACGGCCCCCGGGCTGGTCCCCCCACCCCACCAAGCCCTGCCCTGCACCCGGAGCTGGCTGCATCCCGAGGACCAAGTAGGGAACCAGGCCAAGTCCGCATCCTCGCACAGCATGACACTATGCGAGGACACAGACGACAAGAAAGAAACCACAGGGTCAGGCAGCAACTGGTGGTTCAAGGAAAACGAAGCCAGGTGCAGGGACAGAGGGTGGGGAGAGGGCTGCTTTTTAGATACAGTGGTGAGCAGGGACCTTGGCGAGATGTCATTCGTCCAGAGAACTATGGAAGGGAGGGGACAGGCACGAGAGACTTGGGGAGAGAGTTCCAGGCACAAGGAGCTGCGAGTTGCAGTGTGGGCTGACACAGGTGAGTGAGGGGGAGAGTGGGGGAACGAGGTGAGGACGGGGGCCGACTCATCTGCAGTCTGGATCATATTCTAAGTGAGACAGCCACCAGGGGCCACGCAGCGGAGACACTTTACAAGAACCCCATGGCTGGTGTGAGGACGAGCAGCCACCACGTCAGCACTCGGGGACGTCACAGGTGGCACGGCAGGAAAAAGCTCCAGTGGCACAGAAGCGTGGGAAACTCAGGGTGAAGTGATGTTAAACGAGCTTCCCGGTTGCAGGACACCTCACAGTCGAACAGGAGGAACATTCCAGACGCCCAGGAGGTCTAGCGTCACTAAAGAGGGAGCTCTCCCCCACCCATTGGCACATCCAGCACGTGCTTGGGCATCACCCATTTGGGAAGCTGCGGACATCCTCATTCTAGCTCCTCCCCCCTTGCCCCCGGGTGCTAGCCATGAGTTACATGAAGATAATTTTTCAAAACAAGCTTCAGAAACTTTGGGGCAACGATACCCAGTAGCTCCCTCAGTGGAAAAGTTTGATTTTTCTGAAGACTTTCATGACTTGTAAACGTTGCTCCTGTTTTCTGAAGATGTTTATAAAGGGCTTCAAGAGAAATGCAAATTACGATGACACTGAGACACTCTCTCTCACCGATAAGACTGGGAGAAATGCAAAAGCGTGAGTGACAACACATTCTGCTGGCCACGCGGTTGGAACAGGAACACGCATCTACTAGTGGTGGGAATGCAAAATGGTGCCACCCTCCCGAGGAGAATTCGGCAACATCTAAGAATACGACCAATGCCTTTACCACAGCTGTGACCCAGCAAACCCACCTTCGAGAACTTATCCTGAAACGTCTTGTGTCCACAGGTGCACAGCATTAGGTGAAAAGCTGACGGGAAACATTATAAATGGCTGTATCAGGCTGACAATGCCAGACCCCACTGATAATCTTCACACCACACAAAAAAAGAGACAACCAGAGAGTGTGCACCTCCTGACCAAGAGGAAAACAAAATGAAACTGAACTTGAGTCAGATCAAGCCTCTTGGATTAAGTACACCCATTGACATAAATAGCAGGGGACAGAGGAGCATGTTAAATGACGCCGTGCACGTTCACGCAGCAAAACCCAGTATCAGGGCAATTCTTTGGGACAAGCAAAGTAGCTTCTTCAACAAATAAGACGTCAGCAGGAAGAAAGGAAGGAGAGGAGAG
The DNA here is from genome assembly GCA_004363435.1 of Platanista minor. NCBI lineage: Eukaryota > Metazoa > Chordata > Mammalia > Artiodactyla > Platanistidae > Platanista > Platanista minor. The sequence continues at coordinate 20,249 of RJWK010033923.1, read as the reverse complement.
TAGAGATTAAGAGGCACACTAATCAAATGTATGGTGTGGACCTTGTCGGAACCCGGACCCAAACACACCAGGGAAATGGGAACACTTGCTGGAGAAAGGACAACATTAAGAGATTACTACTAAGTGGCACAGGTATTATAGCTATGTTTTCAAAAGGAGTCCGTTACTTTAGGAGAGACATTTATGGATGAAATATGACTCTGGGATTTGCTTCAATAATGCGGTAAGAGCCTGGGCGATTGAGGCTGTGTGACAGACAAAACAAGCCTGGCCATTGTGTGGTTAGTTGTTGAAGCAGGGTGAGGGGTACAGAAAGGTTCCCTTATACCGTTCTCTCTACTTTTGTGTATATTTGACATTTTCCATCATTAAAAGTTTATATACATTATACACACACACACGCATTCTATCATTAATCCAGAGAATGTGTTCACGGCCAGCTCCCATCTACAAAAATTAACATACATAGACTTAAAAAAAAATACAAAAGGTTCTTTCTTCCTCACTTGGACCCAAGCGTAATGATGGATTTCCTTGCTAGCCTGGAAAGTTCACCAAGATAAACAAGTCGAGTTTAAAATGTTGTAAGTAGCCAAACTCTCGGTGAGGTGCTCTGGAAAAAAATACACAGGCTATTCTGGGAAGCAAGAACAGCAGAAAATTTTCTGGACGAAAATCTAGGGTCTCTGCCTTAAATCGATGTTGGAAATAATATCCAAGAAGCCCATTTACATGTAACAGCTCACATATTATCTGTGCTCAGAGTTAGGATTTTACAGTAGGGGTGGGGTAATCACATTATCGATGCTTACCAGAGGTTTTCCAAATTTCTCAATAAATAATACCTGTCTGCATGATTTGATCCAAACACAAGAGCCAATCTGCAATACCAGATAAATAAAGAGGCTGTTTTCATCTCACACATGGCCTGTGTAACTCAGAGGAAGGTATCAGTCTACTTTTCATGGGCAAAGCGTTTTAAGCACGGCACAAGCACCCTTGTTTCCTCTCCTTCCCGTGAGCTCGTGTCACAGCACAGAGTGACCGACCATTTGCAGTGACAACACAGCAACCAAGTAGAAGCTGCCTCTTGAGGCAGCTCCATCTGGAAAGCTGGGCTGGGTCCCCCAGGACCAAGGCCAGGTCCAGAACTTTCCCTCAGGCCACCCCTCAGCCTCCACTGGGGAGGGTGGGTATCCAGCGGGGGCGGGGTGGGGGTGGGGGTGGGGGGGTGGAGTGAGGATCGTCCCCTCGGCAGGGGGCGTGTTTACCATCGCTAAGGATTCTTGCTAAGGAAAGCAGAAAGAAGATCAAACAGCACCGGCCCTTCTCTCTGCAAGTGCACAACTCATACTCTGCTCCGGCTGCAGGTGTAAAGTTATAACTCTTCCCAGACCAGCTTCTGCTTCCTGTCCAATAAACCTGGAGAAACTGAGGCCGCCTTTTCCTAGTCTTAAAATTACCTTGACTACAAGAGATGAACTTACTTCCTAGAAATGCTAAGGGGAAGGGGTTTTCTCTGTCACCTGAGCACGGACATCTTTTATTTCTGAGAGTGTTCAGTCTTAAGCTGACGTTGCAATATAACGATTGCCTTCACATAAAGAAATAGGAGGTGGCCAGAGTGATGGAGGCCAAGCAGAGGAAAAGGCACTGGGCCCAGCAATCCTGCTACAGAAGCCAGAGCCAGTGGGGAAAGGTGCCGGCCGGGGCTCCCCTCTGAGGCTCGGGGATCCCGTGTGACCTCAGTGTTCCTGAACCGCCCTGAAACCCGATCACCTGCACCAGAGTGAGAGTTAAATTAACTGCATGAGGCCCAGCATGAAAAGTCAGTATTATCTAGAGACGCTGGGAAGTCTTGATTCGCCCTGGTGAAGAGAGAAAGCTACGGTGTGGCCAAATGAAAGAAGGAAATCAACCTCCAATTCAACTGGACAGTCCAAGCAACTTGTGAAGACCTGCCAAATTAAATGATTTGCTTCTGCTTATTTCTGATCCAGCCCTTTAGCAGAAGTGACACAGGAGGGCACGGCCACAGTGCACAGAGAAGCACCCAGCAGGCATGGGAGCATCTGGAGGCGGGCAGGGCTGTATGGCGTTAAATCACAGAACAGGTATTGCTGCGCCGGGAAGCACACAGCAGATGGACAAAATGAGCAACAAAACCAGTAGCCGATATTGAAAATGCAGCTTGATTTGTTTAAGCAAAACTTTTTTAAAAAGCTGTACTGCTTGGGCGGCTGGGTCAACTGACCCGAGGGGACGGTCGAGCCGATTTAGTCCGCTCTCTGCTGCCTTGGAATCGCCGCCACGACGGCCAGTCGGTCGCAGGGCATCCAACAGCTGCTCCAGGCCGAGAAGCGGGCCGCCAAGGAGGTGGCCGAGGCCCACAAGCAAAAGAACTGGAGGCTGAAGCAGGCCAAAGCAGCAGCCCGGGCTGAAAACTGAACAGTACCACCGGCAGAGGGAGAAGGAGTTCAAGGCCAAGGAGGCCACGGCTCTGGGATCCCATGGCAGTTGCAGCACTGAAGTGGAGGACCCCCAGGAGAAGATGACCATCCTCCAGACCTACTTCCGGCAGAACAGGGATGAAGTCCTGGATAACCTCTTGGCCTTTGTCTGCGACATCCAGCCAGAAATCCACAAAAACTACCACAAAAACGGATAAAGGAAGGAAAAAACCGCCTGTTGTTGCATGGATTGGCATTTTCGATCCCTTCATGGAATATGAAGCTTTAGCAAGGCTTGAGTTATAGTCTTGCAAAAAGTCATTAAATTATTTCTGTATGTTATATAGTAGGTCCCTTCACTTTTTGTAGAACAGCAAATCTAGCTTCTTTGTACAAACTTAGAGCTTATCCAAAGATTTTTATCTTTTTTTAAAAAAATTTATTTATTTATGTATTTATTTGTGGCTGTGTTGGGTCTTCGTTGCTGTGCACGGGCTTTCTCTAGTTGTGGTGAGCGGGGGCAACTCTTCGTTGCGGTGCACAGGCTTCTCATTGCGGTGGCTTCTCTTGTTGCGGAGCACGGGCTCTAGGCACACAGGCTTCAGTAGTTGTGGCTCACGGGTTCTAGAGCACAGGCTCAGTAGTTGTGACGCACGGGCTTAGTTGCTCCGCGGCTTGTGGGATCTTCCCAGACCAGGGCTCGAACCCGCGTCCCCTACATCGGCAGGTGGATTCTTAACCAGTGCGCCACCAGGGAAGTCCCAAGATTTTATCTTTTTACCTCATATTTCTTGGAAATTTAACGGGTATACCTTGTCTGATTTCCTATGCCTTTTCGCTCAAGCAGCATATATATCAATACTGATTTTTTCTTTCTTAGATGTAGTTAAAAAAATTTTCTTAAGAAAGAAAGAGATGAATTTTTTTTCTCTAAATCTTTCTTGAAGGTCAGGGGCTTTATCTATGAAAAAGTAGTAAATAGTTATTTGTAACCCATGTGATGCAGCAGCCAGCCTTAAAATAGTCCTTTCGGGCTAAGAGTTAGAATAATAGATACTAGTATCATTGTTTGGGCTGCTTTTAGTTTCTCTTAATCAAAATTACTAGATGATAGCCCTACTATATATAGCACAGGGAACTATATTCAATATCCTGTGATAAACCATAATGGAAAAGAATATGAAAAAGAATGTATATATGTGTATAACTGAGTCACTTTGCTGCAGAGCAGTCATTAACACAACATTGTAAATGAATAATTTAAAAAATTACTAGGTGATGGAATTCAAGAAAAAAAAAGCTGTACTGACTAGGGATAATTAAAGGAATTCCCACTGTAGATCCAAATCACCAGAGAATGCGCGCGCACGCACACACACACACACACACGCTGCTACAGGTAGTGGTAGAGAAAGCAAAAAGCTGACTGTAAGGTTAAAAGCCTGCAGCTCATGCTAAGCACGTGGACGGCTTACCAAACACTGCCGCATGGCGGACCTACAGGGGGCATGGCAGTGTCTCAGGGCCAGAAAAGCCAAGCCCCTCCAGGCAAGATCCAGCTCACCTTTCCATTGTGTCTCCCCTGGTGTCTATGATATGTCCTTAATAAAAAGCGGACAAACGAATCGTCAACCAAACTAATCCTGGGTGGTTAACAAAGTGAATCTCAACCTTGTGTTAAACAACAGGGTTTGACATGCCTGTTAATTACCCTTTATATGAGGCAGGATCATTACCTTTGTCAAACACATTCTGTGTTACCTCCCTATAAAGAGTAATACTGCAATCACATTTGACACACTGTCATTGTGTCTGCACACAGGATGCAAGAGAGTGGCACGCTGCCCACATTTACCAAGAAATCGTAGCCACGTGGATTCCTGCCATTTGCTGAAGGCTGACTATGTAGCAGGCACTGGTGCTGCCCTCAGACAATTTAATCCAATGATCACTGCTATGGACTGAATGTTCATGTCCCCCAAACTTCATATGGTGAGCCCTAACCCCCAATAGGATGGTATTTGGAAATGGGGCCTTTGGGGGTGATTAGATTTAGATGAGGTCATGAGGGTGGGGCCCCATGAAGGGATTAGTGTCCTTAAAGAAAGAGAAGAGACACCAGAGACCAGAGCCCCCCACCCAAAAACAGTACCACGTCAAGACACAGCAAAAAGGCAGTCATCTGATAATGAATTTGCCAGCGCCGTGACCTTGGACTTCCGGCCTCCAGAACTGTGAGAAGTAAATGTCTGCTCTTTAAGTCACTCAGTCTAGAGTATTTTGTCAGAGCAACCAAGCTATGACAGTCCCCATTGACACATGAGAAGAGTCAACACAGAAGGTATGAAGCACAAGCCCAAGTTCAGCAAGTGAAACCTGGCTCTGAATCAAAAGGGAATATACTTTGGACCAATAAGCATACAATGCCCTTTCTTAGGAAAATTAATTCCTTCAGACCACCAATATCACCATGTATAAAATAACTTCTGTTCATTGAATTTGCTCACTTCATATAACTCACAAATGATAAGAACTTCATCCCCAAACTCTTAGTAGGGATAAAGTTCTAATTGTAAAGATGTTAATTTTATAGGAGGAAGACCTATAGATCAGGCTGCCCAGCAGAACGTACTGTGAGGATGGAAATGTTATCTGCGCTGCCCAATGCAGTGGCCACTAGCCCAGTGGTCCTCAACTTGGGACAAACGTGCCCTCCAGGAAACACTTGGCAATATCTGGAGACATTTTTGGCTGCCACAACTGGGTGAGAGGGTGCTACCGGCATCTAGGGGGTCAAGGCCAGGGGTGCTGCTAAATATCCTCTGGTGCACAGGACAGCTCCACCACAAACAGTTATCTATCTGGTCCAAAATGTCACGAGCACTGAGGTGGAGAAAAAAACCTGCACTAGTCACATGTGACTATTGAGCATTTCAGATGTGGCTACTGAGACTGGGGACTAAAATTTTAATTTTATTTAACTTTAATTAATTTAAATTTTAGAATTAAAAAATTTAAGAGACTAAAACTAACAAAACAGGAATTCAAATGTAAATAGCCATGTGTGTTTCAGACAGCACAGCTATCAAGAATGTGTGTAAATATAAAATAAAGGTCTTATTTCCCAAGGAAACAAGAAGAAAGTATCTTCAGGGAAAAGAGAGATCTGATCCTTTGGATTGGCAAATAATAAGCATAAATAAAAGCATAAAAGTGAACACCCATGAAGCTTTAGGACACATGTCCTGGCACCAAACAGGAAATCGCAGGGAAACTCTCCCTCTGTCACTGCAGGCCACTCACTCTTGCAGGGTCTCCACTCCCTTTTCTTTGTACTGCAGTTCTTGCTTCATCTGGGTCAGCTCTCGTTTTAATCTGGAAAGCTAAAGACAAATTACAGGGTTTTTTTCCACAAAAAGAAGCTGTGAAAAATGATTTCTACAGTTGTTAGCACTGTCATCTAAGTTTCTGACTACCTTGCAATTCACGGGGTCACCCATTCTCTCCATGGCCTTCCATCCCTGGCATATCAAACAGCCCTGGCAGAGGGGCCAGTTCGCTTAGACACAAAAGGCCCGGGTCACGAACAGCTTTCTACCACGTGGAGCCCTGGAACCAGCAATGATTTTCTTTTTCAAGGTACTGATTGCAATGAGCAAACTTTGTCATACTTCTTTCATCCTCTCTTCTGCTTACTACCCACAGATCCCACCTAGGAAACCCTGTTGCTCAAAGCATGGCTTCCCACTACCTGGAAGTCAGTCGCCTGCAGTGCTTATTTAAACAGGTGCTAGGCCCCACTCCAGGCCTTGTTAAAACTTGGTGTGGGAGCGAAGCGGGGAGCGGGGGCGGGGGCTCTGGAGCTCACACTTTGAACTGATGCCCCAGGTGTTTTTCGTTGGTGTACTAGAATGTGAGAACCACGGCACTAAAACAGACACTCTGGTTTAGGGACTGAGACACCAGGGCAGGAGGCGTGGCCTCTAAGATGTCTCCCATCCCCCCCTCCCAGACACCCAAGACAAGGGGCTGAAGGGATGGAACATGGTGGCACACAAAGAACCTGGCACCACTGGCAAGGAGCACCGGCACCTTGTGGTCAAACGCCATCGTAGGCAAGATTTCTCTGGGAATACAGCCACCAGGGAAGAACAGCAGATGCTAAAGCTGCTGAGGGACGGGGCTGGAAGCCCACTAATACAGGGAAGCAGCCCTCTGAGGTCGGGCTCCGATGTCACCAAATCTTTCCAAACGGGGGGTGAATCTAGCCCCATGAAACACACTGAGGGATACAGGTGATTTTTTGTTAGATGGGCTGAGGCTTTAAAATGAAACTTTTCCCTTCCTATCGGAAAAAAAAAAGTGGGAAGTAAAACCAAATGTGGTAATAATTCGTGAAATGGAAAATCTTACTAAAATATGGGTGTTATACACACTGGCCACCATAAAATGAACCATGATAAGTGATGTTACATAAAAAGACATACGGGGTTTCTAGTTGTGAAAATATGCGTTTTACTCACCCTATCCCGACGACTTGCTATTTCTGCTTTAATTTGGTATGGGTCGTACTTTGTATTTGTTGAATATCCAAAGAAGGCTAAACAGAAGGAAAATATTTTATTTTATAATGGATCCTTTAAAGTAAATAAATACACATAGATAGGAACTTCTGATTCACCATGTTAAGTAGTTAATTCTCAGTCTCAGATTTCCAAGTTGGGGCTGGCTCCTGAAGAATTAACATTTTACAACCTTGAATCTTGATGTTTGATTTTTGCATGAGGCCCTTCTACGTGATTCCACATAATAAAATATATGGCTATAGGTAAATCAAAACTCTGTTTACTTCAACTACAAAACTACTAGGGTTAAAAACCATATATACACGGGGGGAGAGGTACGGTTATGGTACACAAAACTATTCTAACCATGTAAACAGTACATACAGTATGAACCCATTTTTACTTCCTTTTAAAACGCACGCACCCATGGAAGTCACTGGAAGAAAAGAACCCAAAAGTTGACTGCTATTCTCAATGGTTTCATTGCAAAAGATTTTATATTCACTCTCTTCATATCTATAGTCTCCACATGAACGATTTTTGACAGAAGAAAGAAAAAAAACCCCAAAGATTTGTAAAATGAAAAAGACAACTTTCTAGTCACGTATCAGTATCTGGCAGGCTTGAGGAAAAGCTATTCTTCCACGTTGTTGGTTCCCCGAAAGCTGAAGCAAAGCACCCACGCTGCTATTCTAAGCAGCTTGTTTTTGAGGGATGTTTAGCTAAATCACATCGCATAGATAAATGCTTTCTTCAGTGGTGCAGCACACATGATTTAAAGCCTTTTAACAGACACAGCATCGTGATTACAGACGGCTAATACCTGGGGGTGAATGAGGCGCGCTCAGCCGTCCAAGCTGTGTGCTAAGCGCAGTCAGCCAAGCCCTCTCCGCTGTCTCAGCAACTGGAGCAGCTTGCGGCTGTTTCTTTCTCTTTTTTTCCTTTCTTTTTCTTTATTTTTTTAAATTAATTTTTATTGGAGTATATAGTTGATTTACAATGTTGTGTTAGTTTCTACTGTACAGCAAAATGAATCAGCTATACATATACATATATCCACTTTTTTTCTGGAATTCCTTCCCATTTCCGCCATTTCTAATTTCTATCACCCCATCCACCTCTCTGCATCCCTTTTTCTTGATGCTTCTGTCTCCTTCCTCTTAGGCCTTGGAGCTGCAGTGACTTGATTCCTGTCCCTTCCTGAGTTGTGAAGGCTCCTCTTTCTTCATCTGAGAGTCACCCCACACTGGTGTAATCTGCCTCCGGGTCATTTTCATTAGTTTCACCTGCTCAGAAGACCCATCAGCAGGGCCAGCATCCATTCTTTTACTCCTTTGATCTGGGTACCAAAGGCTGTCATTCAGGTAACTTACATGTCAACACCTAGAAACTAGTTTATAATCATCTCCTGATTTCATATTGGAGAAGTTGACTCAAAGCCATCAAGTGGGGCTTCCCTGGTGGTGCAGTGGTTAAGAATCCGCCTGCCAAGGCAGGGGACACGAGGTCGAGCCCTGGTCCCAAAAGATCCCACATGCTTCGGAGCAACTAAGCCCTTTCACCACAACTACTGAGCCTGCGCTCTAGAGCCCACGAGTCACAACTACTGAGCCCGCGTGCCACAACTACTGAAGCCCGCGCGCCTAGAGCCCGTGCTCCGCAGCAAGAGAAGGCACCGCAATGAGAAGCCCGTGCTCCGCAACGAAGAGTAGCCCCTGCTCGCTGCAACTAGAGAAAGCCCGCGTGCAGCAACAAAGACCCAACGGAGCCAAAAATAAATAAATAAATTTATTTTAGAAAGCCATCAAGTGGTTTAAACAGCAAGAGTACTTAATATCCTCAAATAGAACCACATCGTCAAATATAGAACCACATCCCAACTTAATTTGAGCTGTTCAGATATCTTCTGTTTTTTAAAAAATACGGTTCTATGGAAAATCTACTATTCTAAGCCCCAGTCAGAATTTCAAAGTACTAGAATCTACAGGAAATAAATATCTGGAGGAGCTGTTTGCCAAATTTATCTCAAATGTTCTTATATTTAGAATTCTAATCTCTCAAAAACACAGAGTAAAATGTTTTTTAAATAGAATTCTTTCTAAGATGAAGAATGTTTATTTCCAAATCCTAGAACCTCCATCTTGTCTGACTCTTTGGTCTCATTTAAGACCAGTAATGAAAGCCACACCTCAAACAATGCCCTTAAGAGGCAGAAGTTATTTCTATAAAATCTCCACGTTAAACTCCTGCGACTTAAGTTTCCCAAGCCTGAGCTTAAGGGGCTTCCACTGGGGCCCAGACAACATGCAAATAAGCCTAGGGCTTGCTGACTCCTTCCACGTGGGGCCACTTGTCACCGTGCAGCTGAGGAAGACAATGCCAACAGTCACCACCTGGGATCTTTCCCATTCTGGGTAGAAAGCAACCCCACCACCAAAGTCCAGGGAAGTTAACTGCAACGTTAAACATCAGTAACAATGATCTGAAATCGTTGCCAAAACTCTTTCTGTCTGTGCAGTTTCATAGGGAAAATTAGCAAAGAGCATTGAAGTGCACGCTGGAGGTGTAGTGGTTACAGATGGACAGATACACGGCAACCTGCCCCCAGTTCTCCTGCGTAACTAACAGAGTCCTGAGGCACTTGGGCATCCGCCTCTCCCCCAGGACACTCGGCCTGGACCAGTCCTGGAGGGGGATCCTGATAAACCACGACATCACTGAGCTGCCCAGTCCACCAATGGGGAGGCCCACCACCCCCTGGAGGACGCTGCTAAGTGACAATGACAGCCCTTATTGTCCAGGCCGAGGGGAGTTAGTCTTTTCCGCTACTTACAGCTGAAAACATCCTAAACGGTAAAACGTTTTACCTATTGATACTTCATGTTACCTTTGCCACGGCCTCTAAGGCTATAAAATTCCAGGACTGGGATGAGGGAACAGGCAACTCAAGTACCTAAGACAGTGAGTACGTTTTACCTTCAAATGCTAAGGACAGTGATAAACACTGGCAGAACTTCTAATGATATAATTCAATTTATAAAGACAAATTCTCAGTTCCTGATGTCTGCCAGTAAGTCTAATGGAACCCATTTGTGGAGTCCAAGGAAAAGCTCAAGACTCTGGACCCCATTTTTAATGGCACGTACACCACAACACTTAGGGAAAAAAACATCTTCCTCTTTTAAGACACGTCTCCAATCTCAAGGTTTAGGATAAATACGAGACTTTCACCTCTGAAGCTTTCTTCTCACTTGAAGAGTTTGAGTGGGCAGAGCTATTAAACAGCTTAAGCAGGCCGCTCAGGCATACAGCATTGCTTTGGATGATATGATAAGAAGGTTATAGCTTAACTGGACCTCACCAATGTAAATTACTATACCTTGCTATTATTATAGGGTAACTGTCACATTTATTTCATCTATCCTCATAAAATCTTTGTGAGAGATGACGATTGTGTTTCCCCACTTTCTAATTGAAGGCTGAGTGTGTAGTGCCTTGACCTACATTGTGCCATCAGTCAAAGAGGAACTTCTGTCTAGAACTTGGGCTCCTGTGGGTCTGATTAGCTTTTCCAACTTAAGAAGAAATGGCCCTCCGGCTCCCCGGTGTGCAACAGGGGAACTCAATCTGTGTTATTTCGCACTCAAAATGCTGCAGACCCCAGTAATTACTTTGGATTTCGATTTTATGGGTTATTAAAAGGGGGAAATGTGTCCATGTCTGCCTCTGTCTCCACCTCCTCTTACACACAGGGCTCCTCTGGACCGTGAGAACCCAAGATCGCCCCAGGCGGATGACATGCTTTGAAAGAGGGTAGTCCTTCTCCAAAGACCTCCTCGGGGCAGGCAGACGGCTCCTTAGGACCAGGTGTACGCCTTCCAGGCGTCAGCACTGCAGCGGGCTGCTCGAGCGAGGGAGCCCAGGAGGACTCCGACACAGAGGACGCACAGAGGACGGCAAGCCTGGACAGTTTCCGTGCTGACAGGTACTAATTACCAGAGCCCACCAAGGCTTGCCTGTAAACAACCGAGGCCAACTAAAGAGGGCATGACCTCTTTTTTAAAGGCACCAGGAGCAAAGGAACAAAAAAATCAAACGAGCCCACTGAGAGGTAACCTACAGAAGTAACACAAGAGCCCACCAAATCCAAACCAAGAAGTCCCTCTCTAGGGCAGACGAGGAGATCTGGTAAACATGTGTGCTCTGCGACAACCTTCGAGATTGAGTCCTGCCAACTAATACCTGGGAAGATGCTGCGTGAGCCATTTTTTTCTTGCCTGCTCCAACATGCCTGCGTGCAGGAAAACGAAGGGCTGAATGGATGGACTGTGGCCCTTATCCTCAGCTAGGCAGGAGATGAGAAACTTTCACCAGGGAAACAAGGGAAGACAGTCTTTGTGGGATGGGCCTGGAGCCTCAGAAAGAATGCGGGGCCGGACAGAGGACTGATAAGGTCAAGCTTCCCCACCGCCCGGAGCCAGCCCGAGCCAGGAATGCAGGGCGGGTCAGCGTTTTCTCACCGGAGATAAGGCTGACTCTTTCCCAGGCACCTGAAGAGACTTTGGCTATAGGCTTCTGGGAGCTCCCAGGAGCCAGGGTAACAAACAAAGTCATACTCCTGCTGCTGGAAGAAAGGATCACAATCAGTGGATCTCAACTCTGGGAATCCCCTGGGGAGCTTTAAAAAAAAAGTGTCTGGCCCCAGCCAAGGCCAATTAAACCCAAATCTCTAGGGGTGGCAGTGGGGCCCAGACAGAAGAGTTTTTAAAAGCCCTTCGGGAGATTCCTCCAGTGCAGCCAGGGTTGAGAACCACTGGTGCAGATTCTTCTGCAAAGGGCCAAATAGTAAATATTTCTGGCTTTGTGGGCCATACACTCTCTGTCTCAGTTCCTCGACTCTGCCACCGTAGCTGCTACAGACAATGGGTAAGTGAATGGACCTTGCTAGATCCCAATAAAAGTTTATTTACAAAACACCCAGAGTAGACAGGATTCAGCCTGCAGGCCAAAATTTGCTGACCTGTGGTTCAGACTATAATTTACCCCAAGCAAGAATTCCTTCTAAAAGGGCCTGCAACTGGTCACATACTTCATCTGAACGCATCTGGAGGCCAGAGTTTCTCAGGAACAATGAAAAAAAAAGTTTCTGAAATAACGAATGTATTCAGTGTTTAAAAAGAAGGCAAACAGGGGCTTCCCTGGTGGCGCAGTGGTTGAGAGTCCGCCTGCCGATGCAGGGGACATGGGTTCGTGCCCCGGTCCGGCAAGATCCCACGTGCCGCAGAGCGGCTAGGCCCGTGAGCCACGGCCGCTGAGCCTGCGCGTCCGGAGCCTGTGCTCTGCAACGGGAGAGGCCGCAACAGTGAGAGGCCCGTGTACCGCAAAAACAAACAAACAAACAAAAAAATTAAAAACCCAGGGATAGCAGCAACTTGATAAAATGCTTGAATTACTTCCTAGCTTCCATTTGTAGTCTTTCTCCGTGAGGAGAGAGGCTCCAGCAAGAGCCACTGGCATCTCCAGCCCTTCATGAAAATGGCCTAAGCTGGCCTCCAATGCCACCTGCACGAGTAGAGGCAGAGATTGCGTCTATGCAGGGATCTCTCACGGGTTGGGCAGTGGAGTCTCACGGTAGGATCTCAAGTCAACACCACAGAGTCATCACCTTCTTTGACTCAAGGTTTCCTCATACATGACTTCAAAGACAGCATCTCAAGTGTTTCATTTTTACTGGGCATTAATAAAATTCTACGGAGCACAGGAAGAAGGAAATTGAGTGCAATTCCCTACTTGCCCAAATGTCAACGGAGTGAAAAGCCCATGGAAATACAAAAACTGATGCTGAGGGAAGTCCCAGCTCAAGAGGACTATAAGCTCTGGATGCCCTCACCCTCTAGGCTCCACGTTGCTATGGGACTCCTCCCCTCGGGCTGGGCGTAGAATCCGATAGGCTACAACTAGGTCCTCCTATATTTGCATCCTCAAGGGCTCCAGTCCCGAGTCCCCACACTCACTGCAACTGAAGTCCTGGCTGCACCAGTACAGTAACCAGTACATAAGACACACCTTCTCTTGATGAAATTTGTCTTTTCAATGACTGGCAAGAAACTTCCTGCCAGGTTTTTCTGATATGTGCGTCTCCCATCTTAGAAAGACTGACTGCAAAGCCTCTTTGGAGACCTAACCAAACCTGACCGTGGAACAGATGAGGCGCCTACAGGCTGCTGGGAAGAAATACTCTATTAGGTTGAATCATATGAAATTGCCAATATTTGGGCCTTTTTAAGCTACAAAAACGACAATTTTATATGGTTCAATCTACTTCTACCAAGTAACTTTTGGAAAGGTTTAGAATCGCTAACTATATGCTTTCAGAAACAGTTATAAGCCAATGCTTTAGCCAAGTGTGACCTCGAGGCACCAAGTCCATGAGATCACTTAAAAGAGACTATATGCTGAGCCACGAAAGTCATCTGAATAGATATCAAAAGATCGAAATCTTATACGTCTAGTCTCTGACCACAATGGAATTAAATTAGAAATCAACAGCATGATACCTTTAAAAAGTTCCAACAACTTACTTTTTTTTTGGCCACACCACTCGGCTTGCAGGATCTTAGTTCCCCGACCAGGGACTGAACCCGGGCCCTCAGGAGTGAAATCGAGGAGTCCTAACTACTGGACCACCAGGGAATTCCCCCAACAACTTACTTTTAAAAAAACCCATGGGTCAGGAGAGAAATCACAAAGAAAATGAGAAAATATTATGAACTGACTGAAAATGAAAATACCAAAATTTGTGGGATGCAGTTAAAGTAGTACTTAGAGGAGAATTTATACCTTTAGAGGCTATGTGAGAAAAAAGAGAGGTCTGAAATCAATGGTGTAAGCTCCCAATTTAGGAAGGTAGAAAAAGAAGAACAAATTAAAGCCAAACTAAGTAGAAAGAAGGAAATAATAAAGAGGACAAACCAGTAAAATAGAAAACAGACAAGAAATGGGGGGGGGGGGGAAAGAAAACGAAAAGCCAGTTTGCTGTAATGCTACACACAATCAATAAACATTAAGCTGTGGTGATTAAGACACAAATTATTAATATCACAAATAAGAGGAAGGACACCAGCTTAGCGTCCAGACAGACAATGAAAGAATCATGCAGGAATTCTATGAAAAACTTCATAAACTGGACAGCTTGGATCAGTGTTCAGCAGATTCCCCGTGGACCAAATCCAGCTTGTTACTGTTTTTATACTTTTATCAGAACAAGCCACACACATCATTTAGGTAGGTACCATCTCTGGCTGCTTTTGCAGCCTAACAACAGGGTTGAGTAGCTGCGTCTAAGATCATATGACCTACAGAGCCTAAAACACTATCTGATCCTTTACAGAAAAGCTTACTGATTTTTGGATTAGATGAAAGAGACAAATTCCTTGAAGCACACAAATACCAAAACTGATTCAAGAAGAAACAGGAAAATCTGACTAGCCCTGTAACTATTAGAGGTATTGAATTTGTAGTTACAAACATTCCCACAAAGACCTCCAGGTCCAGATGGCTTTTCTGGTGAATTCTACCAAACTGTTAAGAAAGCATTAATACCAATCCTACACGAACTTTCCAAAGCCTGGGGAGAAGGGAACACGTCCCAATTCATTCTGTAAGGCCAGTATTATCCTGATACCAAAATCAGAGAAAGACATTACAAGTAAAGAAAACTAGGAAGAGACCAGACTTTTCTAAAAACTAGCACTGAGCTGAACCATCACATTCTGATGGACAGTTAAAAAGAAACAAACAAGGGCTTCCCTGGTGGCGCAGTGGTTGAGAGTCCGCCTGCCGATGCAGGGGACACGGGTTCGTGCCCCGGTCCGGGAAGATCCCACGTGCCGCGGAGCAGCTGGGCCCGTGAGCCATGGCCGCTGAGCCTGCGCGTCCGGAGCCTGTGCTCCGCAACGGGAGAGGCCACAACAGAGAGAGGCCCGCGTACCGCAAAAATTAAAAACAAAAAGAAACAAACAAGAAAAAAAACTAGTACATACCAATAGCTGAAGAACAAGAGATGAAGCAGCCTGGAAACAACATACCATCATACCTGAGCCTGCATTCTCTCATGGCACATGGAGACACAGCTATCTCAATCCCTGCTGCAGGAGGCAAAGCCCACCCCCACTGCTCTCTTCTTCACAGCTTGTATGCTGCAGTGAAAAAGATGTTTGGCCCCTTGGCCTCAACTCCATTCTGACATGCAAAACGGGATTAAGCTTTGACCACGTCTTTAACGTTCAAAGCTGTGTCACCTGAGCCAAATACCTGGCAACATGGCAGTCACGTCACAGGTAAGTCCCTCCATGTCTCAACCAGACTTAGGTTGTTATACAATAAAACCTAGCAGTAGCAACTTCATACACTCTCCCCCAAGCTCACCGGCACACGAGACAGTCATGGCCGCAAGCACCTGCAGTGGGCAGTTAAGCGTGACAACTCTGTTGGGAAGGGACTGGCTCAGGCAGTGACTGACTGGGTCAGTAACCAGAGGCTTTGGCTTCTGCGACCGGACCTGATTCCTTCAATTCCTGAGCATCTGCTGAGTCCTCCTGAAACAGGAGGCCACGTCCAGCAGGCTCCAAAACTCGGAGGGGTTCCCTGTGGAAGACGTCAGTGTGCACCCATCTCACTTGAGGGGCAGACAGAGTTCCCCTGATTCCCCGCGTTATACTGTGAGTTCCCCCACCTTCAGTGTCTTGCCCAAGAAAGTATGCTACAAAGAGACAGGGGCTTGACATGTGTGGAGGCTCCTGAATCTTTCCATCCAGGACCAACGAAACCACCGTATGGACTTCCCAGGGATCACCCCAGATAAGCAGGAATAACGGCAGAGATCTCTGGGTGAAGCCCTTTTCCACGCTGACAAACAGAAGTCAGGAGGTTGTTTCGTGTCACTACCTGAAACGTGCTTGTTTATTTTCTCCCTTCCCCAACCGCATGGAAGCTCCGTGAGGGTAGGGGTCTCTCCTTTCTTGGAGAGGGCTCCCCCGTGTTGCAGTGCCTGGGTACAAGGTGGACACTTGATCAACATTTGCTGAAGGAGCGGTAGTGAATGACCATCGGATTCCAGCATGGAAGGCTGACTACCTAACAGTTTGCGATTAGAAAATTTAGGAAGGAGGGAGACGCAAGAGGGAGGAGATATGGGAACATATGTATATGTATAATTGATTCACTTTGTTATAAAGCAGAAACTAACACCATTGTAAAGCAATTATACTCCAATAAAGATGTTAAAAAAAAGAAAAAAAAGAAAAAGAAAATTTAGGATGCTATCTCGCCTGACTCAAGCTCAGGGTCTGCAAAAAGCCTAGCAGAGACACAGCTTTGGAAGTCACGCGTATTAACCGCGGGGGACGGTCAACTCACAGCTGGCGTACGAGCGGCCGTCATCCTCGCACATCTTGTGCAGCTGCTGGTATTCCTCCTGGGCCAGCTCGAAACGCTGCTGCTTAATCTGGTAGATTTCTTTCTTGGCATTGAGGGCCTCCTGGGCTACAATTAAATACTCCTTCAGCATCCGTTCCTGCTCCCGCCTCCACTGTTCTCTGGGATCCTCAATCTGGGTAAGCTCTGAAATTGAAAGGGTAAGAATATAAGGAACTTCAAAGTAAAATCTTTACATTGACCAATAATCATGCAGTTATATATGACTAGTCGATAAGAAAATTAATTAACTACCAGGATGTACACGATGGAAGCGCCTACATAACAAACCTCCCAGAGTGTGGATCACCTCCTAGTTACACACCCACAATTGGGACGAGAAGAAAGCTCTGTAGACATGCAATAGCTCCATGGAGGGGGAAAAAGGTACCAGGCAACTTTTCACACTCTAAGTAAATGTTGGTGGACATGAACCCAAAGGAGGTCATCCCTGTCCAACTAAGACACATGTCCAACCTTCCTCTCCCTGCCTTCTTCAAGCTGGGCTGCTGTGGGCTCTGCTGTCCCCGTGACTGGCTCATTCCCCTTCTCCCATCTCCCACGCCAGACGACGTCCTTCTGCATTCTTCGTGGACTTCCCATAAATCCCCCGTTTTCCGCTCTGGCTCTCTCACTCTAGCAACTCCAGTAAGGGCTCACGCCCACCTCCGGCTCCAACCTCTCCCCTGAGCGCCCATCCTTTCCTTCCTCCTCCCTCCCAGAGGCATCTCCACCTGGACGGACGCAAAGTAATTCTGAGTCATTCGTCCAAAGCAGAACCCATTCTCACACAGCGCCCTTTCACTACACAAACCAAAGCAAAGCAGAGGAAGCCACGCTGACGAGCGCCTGCGTCTCCCGCCTGCCCCTCGGGGTAAGCGCCCTCCTCTGGATCTACCCACTGAGCCAGCCTGGGACTTGCCCTCAGAGGACTCGTGCCCCTTTCCCCACGCAGAGTATTCCATGGGTCATCCACAACTGGCACTTCCTGCCCCTGCGTATCATAGTGGCCGACGTACGCCTTCTCTCCTTCTCCCCTTACTTCAATCAGACCCTCACGATCTCTCTCCAAAAACACGCAGGCTGCCTGCCTCATCCCACCAAAAGCCATCTTCCGTGCGCTCACCAAAGTGACCTTCCCAATTCTGCCTCCGATTCTCTAACACATGGTCTTTTTTAAAGCACAAGGTTGTGCCTTGGCGTGATGAAATGTTCTGGAACTAGATAAAAGTGGTAGCTGGACAACACTGTGAATGCACCAAATGCCACTGAACTGCACACTTTTAAACAGTGAATTTTACGTTCTGTGCATCTCACATCCAAATGGCTAAACATGTAAATTTTAGGTCATCTTTGCCCCATACACACAAGAGCACCTGCTAGGATGTTTCAAGTAAGTCCTTCCTTTTTAAACCCCCTCCCAGCAACATCCCCTACCCCGCTTCACACGGCTACCCCAGGGCCCCTCCTAGAAAACCTCTCTGGGCCTTAAAAGCTCCCATGGGGAAATAAAAAACAAAGACAACCAAAATCGGGGTCCTGACCTAGCCCCGGAGTCCAGATTCAGTGGGCCGAGGGGGCGCGGGCAGAGTCACAGCTGTTATAAGTGCCCGGATATCTCTGACGTTGATTCAACCATGAGACTCACCCCGGCCGACAGGCATCGTTCGCACTCTGTCCAGTGCACCCGAGAGTCTTAGGAACCCTGCAGGTGATCCACGCAGGGCGCCTCTGGTCCCTCACCTCACCATCAATCTGCACAGTTCCAACTTAATATTTGACTCCCCAGGTCCTGTGCCATTAGAGAGCTTTAAAGCTGTGCTATCAAGAGTTAGATTCTCAGGAGCAAGTTTTCTGGAATGGGGTCTCTGGCCCATGTACAAATTGTTACAGTAATAATCTTTTTGTTCCTGGGGAAAAAAAAAAGAGTTGAGTTCCCTGAAGGTCTCAGAGGGAGGAGGTGGTATGGCCCTGGAGCTGATGTCTTCAGCCACATCCCCCATGGTGCTGGGTCATCCGTTATACTCAAGGGGGCCGCCCGGAAGAAAGTCCGTGGTGATTATTCAGTTTTCGGGTTCATGGCCAAGTCTAGCGTGTCATGTCGAATCCTTAGGGTAGAGCCTGAGTCTCACTCTCCTGTGTCCCCAGGGCCTCAAGAGTGGTCAGCACACAGAGGTGCTCTGTGACACTTGCTGTGGCTCAGCCAGCAGGAGAGCAAGGCACACCAGCGGCAAAGAAGGGGACACAGAGGGAGAAGCAAGCGGGGCTTACGAGAGATGAGCCAGAACGGGTCAGTCCTGGGTGTCGGCGGCAGGTAGGCAGCTTCCAAAAAACGTTGTGTAAGGCGGATGCCTGTGCCGTTCAGCACTGCCGCCCGGGCCCAGGAAGGCCCACAGCACGGGGAAGGTGGCCCAGAAGGGCGGACAGCCCGGTCGCACGCAGCCCAGGGGCACTGGGCCAGCCGGGCCAGAGGCACGGTGGCGGACCCTCCCGGAAGCCCTCCTGCCACCGGCGTAACCGCCCGGGAGGGCAGCAGGGCCGGGGCGGCACTCAGCCCCCTGCCCAATCCCTGGGTAAGAGCCGCGGTCACGTGAAGGCTGAGGAGGCGGCAGAGAGCAAGGGGGGCGGGGCACAGAAGGCCTACAACCAAACGCTGCGCGGGAAGCAGCAAGCCAGCTCGGCACCACGGACACCCCAGGTGGCTCAGCCTCTTCGGGGGGCCGTCCTGGGCACTGCACGAGGGTGAGCAGCATCCCTGGCCTCCACCCACCACATGCCGGGAGCACCTCTCCCCAGGCACGACCATGAAAAATGCCCCAGACACTGCCACGTGTCCCTGGGAGGCAAAGCCAGCCCCAGGTGAGAACCACCGCGGCCAACAATTCTAGCGAGAAGGCTGGCACGCTCAAGGGGCCAGTAGTGTAGCCGTGGTCTTTACATCACTTTCTGCCTTCACAAAGCTCCACAAGGTTTGGTACATATCAAAGTTAAAATCAAAGGGATAAGACAAAACGAAGCTAAGGTAACCACTTGGGCATGTATTGTTCCAAGAACGTGTAACCCTCACTCTGCAAGAAACACCCTTTGCACTTTGAGAGAGATTCCTATTACTAAACTGCCTGGGAAATTTACTCCTTCTGTTAGGTATTCAAACTCTGCATTCCACATATTCCACGCAGTCGTGAGCAACACACAAGCCAGGTAGCTAGCTACACAACTGCTTCACTTTTGGAAGAACTCAGCTAATCAACACTTCGGATGACACTGAAAAAAATCCAGTTTAATGCTGCATTGGAGAGTAACAATTGTTTCACTCGACAGAAAGAGCTCCTGGCGTCTGTGGGATCAAGATGAAAAGTCATTCATATGTAACAACTCAAGTGTGGCACTCTACTTACTATTTATGTGGTCCATGTAATAAATTCCAATTTGTTTATCATATACAGTTTCCCATCCTAACGGAAGTTCATCCCCAACACAGTCGGCAAAGGTCAATGGCTTTGTTATCCTGCAAAATAAAATTATGAAAGCAAATTTGAAAGTGAGGTCAATTTCATGTAAGTTTGCTGAATCGACTCTAGATTTCGGTTTCAATACAAAATTATTATCTAATTGACTGCTTTTTATTTTTTTTACATCTTTATTGGAGTATAATTGCTTTACAATGGTGTTAGTTTCTGCTTTATAACAAAGTGAATCAATTATACATATACATATGTCCCCATATCTCCTCCCTCTTGCGTCTCCCTCCCTCCCACCC
>RJWK010033922.1:0-22922 GCA_004363435.1 Platanista minor | reverse complement strand
CCATTTTTTTTTTAGATTCCATATATATGTGTTAGCATATGGTATTTGTTTTTCTCTTTCTGACTTACTTCACTCTGTATGACAGTCTAGGTCCATCCATCTCACTACAAATAACTCAATTTCATTTCTTTTTATGGCTGAGTAATGTTCCATTGTATATATGTGCCACATCTTCTTTTTCCATTCATCTGTCAGTGGACACTTAGGTTGCTTCCATATCCTGACTATTGTAAATTGTGCTGCAATGAACATTGTGGTACATGACTCTTTTTGAATTATGGTTTGCTCTGGTTATATGCCCAGTAGTGGGATTGCTGGATCATACGGTAGTTCTATTTTTAGTTTTTTAAGGAACCTCCATACTGTTCTCCATAGTGTCTATATCAAGTTACATTACCACCAACAGTGCAAGGGGGGTCCCTTGTCTCCACACCCTCTCCAGCATTTATTGTTTGTAGATTTTTGATGATGGCCATTCTGACCAGTGTGAGGTGATTCCTCATTGTAGTTTTGATATGCATTTTTCTAATGATTAGTGATGTTGAGCATCCTTTCATTTGTTTGTTGGCAATCTGTATATCTTCTTTGGAGAGAATTTCTCTCTTTTTTACCATTATCTCTTCCCTTATTGCACTGGGTATAGGCTGAGGACCGTAGGTTTGATTGTCAAACAGAACCTGACTGTAGCCAAAATCTTGGTTCTGTTCTCTGACGGATTTCACAGTACAGTGAGAAATTATGGGTGGCACCACATGGACAGTGATTTTTGCATGCAAAATTTTCCCCTATGTTCGCGGAGTGGGCAGGGGTATGTCCATTGCCACCACCTGCTTCTTGAGTGTCTTCCAGGCCATCACGATCAGTCCCAGGACTTCTAGGTGGGCAGAGCTTAAAGTGAAAGCTCTCAAGTGTGTTATCGCTTCAGTTATCCTGCGCTGGATCATGAACATGCTGGTAAATGTCATTTATCTCCTATATATGACTGGAATATTGAGCAACAAAAGCATCACAAACAGAAAAAGTTTCATTGTTTTGTTGTTCGCCATGACCAAACCGGAGACTTACTATATGCAGCATTGCTATCCTTCCCATGAGCATTTCTCTTACGTTTTGTGCTCATGATCTGGGCCAGTGGCTCCACGGTTTTCATCCTGTACAGACATAAGCAGAGGGTCCAAAACATTCATAGGATCAGTGTCTCCTGTGCATCCTCCCCTGAATCCAGAACCATGAAAACCATCCTTCTTTTGGTGATCACCTTTGTTAATTTTAACGTTCTTTCCTCCATCTGTTTTATTATTTTGGGTCTTTTGAACAATCCTAGTTTGTTCCTTTCGAACACGTCTGCAATAATCACTTTGTTTCCCAGCTATCAGCCCCTTTCTCCTCATGAGTCGTGACTCCAGAATATCCAGGCTCTGCTTTGCTGGGAAAAGGAATACAAAATCCCCTACCTTTATGAGAAAGGTGTAAATTGTATGTATTTGCACTATATTCATTTCATAATTCACTCTCTTTTCTCAGAGTCTTAAGTAAAATTGTCAGTGGCTTACCAGAAAATGGTAAACAGGACGTGGTGAGCATCTTCTTCAAAGTAAACATTGTTATAATAGTAATTGTAATGAAGTGTTATGTAATTATCAGGTAAATACTTCTGTAATGGATGTTTTACTAGTGTTGCAGTGGAGAAATTCAGAATTTATGCAGTAATAAACACCAGGTCCTCAAGCAATCTGGATGTTATGGAGAAGTATATTAGGGTGTAACTTAAAACTATCACCAGAAATTTCCCAGAAATGAAGTAGACATGAAATATTAAGAAAAAAGTTTTGTGAAAATGGAACAGCATGTGGCAGGTCATTACTAAAACTGAAGATAATAGCACTGGAGGGGAAACTCAGTCCTGGAGTAAGGCTTTGGGAAGCTAATCATGAGTTTTGTCTATTATATCCTTAGAATGAAGGCAGTCATTGATTTGAAATATGATGTTTTGTGGTGAGATGAGCATGTTTAAATATTTTCAGGTAGAAATGGCCAGATTGAACTAAAGCAGGGTGAAGTAGAGCATAAAATTACATTTTACTGTGTTTTTAAACAACATCAGGTGATTGTGACAATTGAAAAAGATGTGAATTGTACCTAACTGGGATCTGTAGAAGGCAGAATTTTTGCTCTTTTGTGAAGATGACTTGGACAGATTGGTAAGAAAGAGGTTGACAGGTACATGCTCATGTCTCCAAAGCCATGAAATGAGTTTACAGTGGAGACTTCCATTAAATTCAGAGCACCGCAGGAAGAGCCATTTGAAAGGGAAAGACATTCTGTGGATGTGGAGTTTGTGGCTACTCGATTTTCAAGGAGTAAAGTGGGGTATTGCCTCAGTTTTAGGAGAGATTTTTACATGGTTTTCTCTGTGTTGACATTCTGAAGCCAATGAAAGTATTGAGAATTCAACAGTTTGAAAAAGAAAGTAATTATTCTGACCCAATGGATATACAGATTGAACCTTGTACCCCAATGAGAAACCAATATTTTTAGCACACATGAAACACTTCAATATTTACCACAAAGTAGATCATGAAGCAAGAAGAAAATGCAGACACACACATACCTACTAATGTGTATATATGTCTGCTTGTGACCTGTGTGTATATATACAGACATATAAAGTCAATCATGTTATCAATAACATTGGGAAGTTGTACTTTGAGAAAATTTAAAATAGCACTAACTACAATAGTGAAAAATCTTAAAGTATGCATTATCTGAAGAGTATATTGATTGCTATGCTAGTTTTTTGTTACAATTCCATAAAATGTATTTTTCATTTTCCTACTTTAATCCTATTTTTTGGCCATATCTTTTGAAAAAACATCTAATGACAATTGCTACAAAAGTTTGATTAAGAAATTAGTCTAGGGCTTCCCTGGTGGCGCAGTGGTTGAGAGACCGCCTGCTGATGCAGGGGACACGGGTTCGTGCCCCGGTCCGGGAAGATCCCACATGCCGCGGAGTGGCTGGACCCGTGAGCCATGGCCGCTGAGCCTGCGCGTCCAGAGCATGTGCTCCGCAATGGGAGAGGCCACAACAGTGAGAGGCCCGCGTACCACAAAAAAAAAAAAAAAAAAAAAATTAGTCTACTTACATTTACTATAATAATTGATATGTTTGTGTATCAGTAGAGTTTATTTTCTTTTTATCTGTAACTTCTTTTCCATTAATTTTTAAATATAATTCTACCTTATAATTGATCTTTTCTTTGAAAGCTGTGTACTTAGTATGTGTTAGCTTTTACCTAGAAATTTAGCATACATTTAAAAGCTAATCACAGTGTCATTTTATGTAATACTGTTATCCCACCTTTACAATATAAAGACATTGAGACAGTAATCTATTCACTGTATCTCTTCTTTTTTTCCAGAAGGCTCCAAAGAGGAATTTATTTGTTTAATTTTTAATTTACTTTTGTTTCAACTTCTAAATTTTTGATTAATTTAATTTTTAAAAATGAAGTATATTTGGTTTATAGTATGTTTGAGTACAACATAGTGATTCACAATTTTTTTATTTTTTTGCGGTACACGGCCCTCTCACTGTTGTTGCCCTTCCCGTTGCGGAGCACAGGCTCCGGACGCGCAGGCTCAGCGGCCATGGCTCACAGGCGTAGCCGCTCCGCGGCATGTGGGATCCTCCCGGACCGGGGCACGAACCTGTGCCCCCTGCATCGGCAGGCGGACTCTCAACCACTGCACCACCAGGGAAGCCCAGTGATTCACAATTTTTAAAGGTTATATTCCGTTTATAGTTATTATAACATATTGGCTATATTTCCTGTGTTGTACAATATATCCTTGTATCTTATTTATTTACACATAGTAGTTTGCATTTCTCAATCCCCTATTCCTGTATTGTCCCTGCTCCCTTCCCTCTCCCCACTGGTAACCACTAGTTTGTTTTCTGTATCTGCGAATCTGTTTCTTCTTTGTTATATTCACTAGTTTGTTCTACTTTTTAGATTCCACAGAGAAGTGATATCGTATAGTATTTGTTTTTCTGTGTTTGACTTATTTCCCTAAGCATAATAACCTCCATGTCCATCCATGTTGTTGCAATGGCAAAGTTTTATTCTCTTTAATGGTTGAGCATTATTCCATTGTATTCAATATATATACCACTTCTTTATCGATTCATCTGTTGGTAACTCAGTTTGGATCCATACCTTGGCTATTGTAAAAAATGCTGCTATGAATGTTGGGGGGCATTTTACTTTTTGAATTAGTGTTTTTGTTTTGTTTTAGATATATACTCAGGCGTGTCATTGCTGGGTCATATGGTAGTGCTATTTTGAGTGTTTTTGAAGATCTTCCATAGTGGCTGCACCAATTTACATTGCCACCAGCAATGTACAAGGGTTCCCTTTTCTGTATAAACTGGTCAACATTTCTGTTTGTAAACTTTTTTTTTGATATTTATTTATTTGGTTGCACTGGGTGTTAGTTATAGCACGCGGGCTCCTGAGTGGGGCATGCATGTGAGATCTAGTTCCCTCACTTGGGATTGAACCCGGGTCCCCTACATTTGGGAGCATGGAGTCCTATCCACTGCACGACCAGGGAAAGTCCCTGTTTGTCAACTTTTTAATGGTAGGTATGAGGTGACATCTTGTTGTTTTCATTTGCATTTTTAATGACTAATGATGTTGAATATCTTTTCACGTGCCTGTTACCCATTTGTATGTCTCCTTTGGGAAAATGTCTATTCCGGTCTTCCACTCATTTTTTGTATGGGTTGTTTGTTTTTTGATATTGAGTTTATATCATTTGGATATTAAACCCTTGTCAGTCATATCATTTGCAAATATTTTCTCCCATTCTGTAGGTTTTCATTTTGTCAGTTGTTTCCTTTCCTGTGCAATAGCTTGTAGGTTTAATTAGGTGTCCTATTTGTTTATACTTGCCTTCATTTCATTTGCCTTAGAAGACAGATTCAAAAAACTATTGCTGAAATCAACTAGATTTCAATAAAGTTAAAAAAATACTGCTGCAATTTACGTCACAGAATGTTCTTCCTACGTTCTCTTCTAGGTGGTTTTCTTATAGGTACAGTACTTATTTCCCAGAGTCACATGAAACTGGTGCTGACCAATTTCACATGCAGAATGGTACTGACACACTGATTTTGAATGTCTTACATTGTTTATATTGACAGGAGCCCCATAAAGAAAACATCTCTGTATATCCTAAATGTGTGTGTGTGTGTGTGTGTGTGTGTGTGTGTGTGTATGTGTTTTTGTTTGTTTGTTTGTTTTGCGGTACGCGGGCCTCCCACCGCTGCGGCCCCTTCCGCTGCGGCCCCTCCCGCTGCGGCCCCTCCCGCTGCTGCGGAGCACAGGCTCTGGACGTGCAGGCCCAGCGGCCATGGCTCACGGGCCCAGCCGCTCCGCAGCATGTGGGATCCTCCCGGACCAGGGCACGAACCCACGTCCCCTGCATCGGCAGGTGGACCCTCAACCACTGTGCCACCAGGGAAGCCCTGTATGTGTATTTTTTAACCCCCTAAGATGTAGAATACATTCACTGTTGGATTTTTTTAGCCTGGGATCCTAGACTTGGTAACAGAGCTTGTTACCACAGGATGACATTGCTGAAGATATTTTATTATTATTTAACATGTTTGGGTCAGAGGTCTCCAAGGCCCTCCTCAAGCTTGATGATACATAGAGGACTCCCAATACACTTTATTACAGTGAAAGGATACAGGCTAGAATCAACAAAGGGAAAAGGTGCATGGGGTGAAGTCCACAAAAAATCAGGTGTAAGTTTCCACATGTCCCCTCCGAGTGGAGTCACAATAAGGAGTGCTTAATTCTGCCTGAAAAATACGTGACAATGCATGGGAAGTATTGCCAACCAAGGAAGCTCATCTGAGCCTTTGGTGCCGGGTTGTACTGGAGACCATTCATGTAGCCACGCAGCACTCCTGGGACTGACGTCAGCTACTCGTGTTACCGACCAGGGTTCTTGGACTCCTGATTAGAAATAGAGGCCAGACAAGAAATTCTGGCAAGGTTTTATTTATTTATTTTTTAATTTTTATTATTTTGGCAAGGTTTTATTTGGACTTGTGCTGCAGCTTGAGGGGGCCAAAACAAGTAACAGGTTCCCTTGCTTTCTCCCTGAGTGGGGGCGAGCTGGTCCCTTACATGGGGTGAAGGTAGGGGTGGGTCCACTGCTCGGGCTCGTGGCTGGCTTGAGTGGCCTGCCCACCGCCTTGGTGGTACATTGTGCAGGGCACCCAGGCAGGACCCTGCTTTTGCTCCCAACTCCTCAGAAGTGGCAGTTGGCTTTTGCTCTTCTCGTATCTTGTTCATAATTTACCCAACTGCCCACGTACGCAGTTATTTTTAGTCCTTTATAGCTTCTTTGTATTTTGTTGCTGGAGAAGATGTTTGTCCAGGTGCGAGTACTGCAGCAAAGGGTCCCAGGTCCCAGGTTTCAGGTCCTAGCCTGTCTCACTCAGACCCCAGCCCTCCAGAGCAAAAATGGTCCTTCACCATTGTTAGGGTAAAGTTACCTGATCTCACTGGTCCAATATGGCCCAATGCCTCAAGTATAAGAAAACACTCTTATCCAGTAGAATATTCCCAGGGCTCAGAGGTTATCTTCCAGGACTGAGCCAATCCTGAAGACAGCCCTTTGTTTAAAATTTGCAGGTTTTGAGCAACCCAGGTTTGTTGAGTTAACACTTTCCTGCACGGTGATAGTGGATGGTTTTGTTGGTCTTTTTCTAAATGAAGACTGGGAATTTGCTGATGAGGTGAAGTGACACCAAGATAAGCAAGATAACCTGAGCAGTATGGAAAGCTGCCATGAATATGATGATTTGGGAGAAATATACTGTCTAAATATAAAGCTTGATTCTCTGAGAGAAAGGTGCCAGAAATGTACTCACAAGGGATGTTTCTTGAGGGAGGGGTATAGAGGGAATGGGAATTGGGCCAAGGTGAGTAGAACGGGAAAATATAGATCAAAGGGAAAGAGGGAGGCAGTGGAAGACAAGGCTGAAGTGCAGGGAATGGTGCAGGTATAGAGTTGAGAGAACTAAATTCAAAGTAGGTGTAGAATGGAGGTGGGGAATGGAAGTAGAAGGGTCAGGTGACGGTGGGTAGGTGAAAATGTAGATCCCAGGGTTTCAGTGTGATGGGGTAGGTGCTAAGAGATAAAGACCTAAGGAGTCATGGAGTAAAGGTCTCTGGGCCATAGTGGTGGAGAGGGATTCATGATGGAGATAAAGGCTATGGAGTATCAGGGGCAGATTGGAGGTCACTAATTCATCCCCCATTATTAATACCCTCGGTTACAGTGGAGTCCCAAATCACTCATGGATTATTTTTTACATTCAGCTCATGAGGCGAGAATCTTGCTCATACAAAATAGTCCTACAAAATTTTTAACATACAGTAGGAGCACAGGTAGAGTGTTGAGTGACACCATGCATCTCTCTCTCTTTCACCCTTCCAGCAGAATCTTGGGCGTGGGGAGTGACTGGGGCGGGTCTGACACTGGTCCTGGGCCCTCAGCGTTGGCAGTGGGAAACCTGACCCCTTCCCAGTACTGTGTCTTCAACAACTTTCATGCCCCAAACTGATTTGATGAAATGCCCCTTATTTATTGTAGTATTTCTAAAATGTAATACATGCTTTATATAAGAAATAAAACATAATAAACAATAGAAAAATGTGTAGGTAATGTTTATTTCTTGTGTTAAACTGTCCTGAGAAGTAACCACTGGCAGTAGTTTTATGGATATGATCACAATTAAAAATGCTTTTCATTGAAAAAAATCCTAGTGATGTAGGCAGATCTGCATCCCCTGGTGTTACCCCTTGGTGGTTTATATTACATTACAGGCAAAAGCGACTTTGCAGATGTACCTAAGGTTACTAGTCAACTGACTTTAAAATAGGGAGCTTATACGCATTATCTGGGTAGGCCATGTGTAGTCACATGACCCTAAAGAAGAGAAAGGCCCGTTAGATGCAACTGAAGAGGAACAGATTGAAAACGAGAGGGGGAGTCAGTGTGCTGACGCTGGCTTTCAAGATAGAGGGAGCCACATAGAGATTGTGAAGTCATGAATCAGCCTGGAAGCAATTCTCCCCCAGAGGCTCCTGTTAAAAGCCCAGGAGAGCGGACAACTTGATTTTGGCCTTCTGTCTTACCTGTGAGAAAATGAATGAGTGTTGTTTGGGGCTGCTAATATCCTGGGAATTTGTTTCAGCAACAATAGAAATCCAGTCCGCATAGCAACACAATAATAAAATACACAATAAAGTTAAGTAAAGTTCCCATTTATTCTCCCACAACTGATGCCATTTTGATCTTCAAGTGTAACAGTTTTCTTCAGTTTTGTTTACTTTTTTTTTAATGTAGTTTTAGAGTATACTTAATATTATATCTGAAATGGCATAAAAATTTTTTTAAGTATTCTGTTTTGGTCAGTGTTTACACATATATTGTCACACTGGACTTTCCAATTAAATTGCTCTCCTCAATCACTGATCTATGATGAAGATATTTTTAGTCCAATATAAGTAGATCTACAATATTGTCTGAAACATCACGATTTACCCAATGGAGATTATTTTTCAATTTAATTTTTATTTTTAAATTGAACTATGGTTGATTTAAAATGTGTTAGTTTCAGGTGTACAGCAAAGTGATTCAGTTATGTATATAGGTATATTTTTTCAGATTATTTGTCATTGTCAGTTATTACAAGATATTGAATTTAGTTCCCTGTGCCACACAGTAAATCGTTGTTGCTTATCTATTTTATGTATAATAGTTTGTCTGTTAATCCCATACTCCTAATTTATCCATCTCCCCACTTTCCCCTTTGGTAATCATAAATCTGTTTTCTATGTCTGTGAGTCTTTTTGTTTTATATATAGATTCATTTGTATTATTTTGAGATTCTACATATAAGTGATATCATATGATATTTGTCTTTCTCTGTCTGACTTACTTCACTTAGTATGGTATTCTGTGAGTCCATCCATGTTGCTGCAAACGGCAATAATTCACTCTTTTTTATGCCTGAGTAATGTTTCATTGTATATATGCTACATCTTTTTAAAAAAATTTTTTTTTAATTTATTTTTGGCTGTGTTGGGTCTTCATTGCTGCACATGGGCTTTCTCTAGCTGCGACAAGCGGGGGCTACTCTTTGTTGCAGTGCGCAGGCTTCTCATTGCAGTGGCTTCTCTTGTTGGCAGAGCGCGGGCTCTAGGTGCGCAGGCTTCAGTAGTTGTGGCTCACAGGCTCAGTAGTTGTGGCGCACGGGCTTAGTTGCTCCGCGGCATGTGGGATCTTCCTGGACCAGGGTTCGAACCCGTGTCCCCTGCATTGTCAGGCAGATTCTTAACCACTGTGCCACCAAGGAAGCCCACCACATCTTCTTAAGCTCGTCATCTGTTGATGGAAGCTTGGGTTGCTTCCATGTCTTGGCTGTTGCAAATAGTGCTGCTCTGTACATTGGGGTGCATGTATCTTTTCTAATTAGAGTTTTCATTTTTTCTGGATATATGCTTATGAGTGGGATTGCTGGATCATATGGTAGCTCTATTTTTAATTTTTTAAGGCTCATCCATACTGTCTTCCATAGTGACTGCACCAGTTTACATTCCCACCAACAGTGTTGGAGATTCCTCTTTTCTCAGTGGAGATTATTAATGAGACATCTTTGTCAAAACACTCCCTGTTTATACATTTAAAGAGTTGAATGTCAGCTGTCACATCATGGGATGTGGATAGTTCACCATGTTGCCTTGTACACACATGGATTATCTCAGTGGTTCTGAGGGATGAGACTGCTTCACCACCATGATTCACAATCTCACTGTGGTTGCATAATTACTAAATTGCTCTTGCAACTGGCTGTAAAATGTAATGCCCTACCATCTGTGTACCCACATACTCCCACCTTTCATTTAATTATCACTTTTCATTTTGAAAAATTTAAACATGTGGAAATTTAAAAATACAGCAGGAAATACAGACCTACAGAACGTTGAACCTACCACATACTCTTCATCTAGATTCACCAAACATTACTATTTTTTTGCAAACATAACTGTTATCACAAGTTTTTTCACCTGTTTGTTTTTGCTGTTTCATGTGAGAATAATTTGTACACATTTTGACAATTTGCCTCTTGATATCTGAATATTTACCTCCTTATTTCGAGGTCATTGTCTTATCTAACACAATAGAACCATCATACTTAACAAATCAACACTATTGTGACACCATCATTGAGTAGCTAGTCCATAAACAGATTTCCCACAGTGAGACAATGATGTGTTTTCTATCTGCTTTCATAAATCTAGGATCCAGTCATGGTACAAGGATTGCATTCCATTGTCTTAATTCTTTAGTTTCTTTAATCTAGAATACTTGCAGCTCTTTTTTTCTTCAGTGATACACTTTTGAAGAATACACGTGCACTGTTTTGCAGAACATCCTTCAGTGTGGATTTCTCTGATCATGTGCCCCATCTTGAGACTCAGGTTTAACATTTGAGTAAAACTTCTGCACCCAGATGACGGTGGAACCTTCTTTTTGCATCACCTTGGAGGCACAGATTAGGGATATGTTCTGTTATTGGTGATGGGTTCGATTATTTGGTTATGACTGCATACTAGGTTTACTTTTTTTAGAGGTGACTTTTCCCTGTGTAAGTGATAATGATCCCTGGAGTGGTACCTTGAAGTTGCCTGAACAGCTTTAATACTTTGACCAAATTATTCTAGCATCCACTGTAGATATTTCATCTGAATGAATCATCAGATGATGATTGCAAATCATTTTTTAACATTCTCCTATCTCATATATATATTAATTGCCATTGCTCGGTAATGAAGAGGTTTTTCTTTTATCTTTTGATAGTGGATTCAAGGATTCCTTTTCATTTGAAGTGATATAATATTACTGTAATTTTCCTTTTTGGTGCTCAAATTTCCCCAGGTTTTTCCACTGGGAGATTCTTCAGCCTGGCTGTTTCCTGTCAGGATTTTTTTGTGAAAATTATTATTGAGTTAAAATACACATAACGTGCAGTTCACCATTCTCAGGGGTACAATTCAGTGACCTAGAGTACATTCACAGTATTGTGCAACCATCACCACTGTCTCGTTCCAGAACGTTGTCATAACTGCAAAAGGATATCTAGTTCCCTTGAGCCGTGCACTCCCCCGTTTCCTCCGTCACCCTGCCTGTCCTGTCAGACCCACCGTGTTTGATCTGATACACGGTACCCTGAAAGAAAAGAGAAAATACTGTTGAGTGTTGTTCACCCAAAATTTTAGATGCTGTCCTCTCTTGTAGATTCCATTGAAGGGTACTGAGGGGTATTTTATCTGAGCAAGATTTTTGCCCATGAGCTGAAATTAAAAACCATAAGAAACGAAAACAGCTTATTGAAGAGGTATCTGCAATCCCTTGTTTATTACATCATTTTCACAACCTCCAAGATGTGGAAACAACCTAAATGTCTGGCAGTGAAAGACTGAATATATATTTGTATAATATACACACAGAATGGAATATTATTCAGTCATGACAAAGAAGGAAATCCTGCCATTTGAGACAACAAGGATGGATCTTGAGGACATGCTAAGTGAGATTATTCAGACAGAGAAAGACAAACACTGTGTGATGTCATTTATATGTGGAATCTAAAGAAGCCAAACTCATAAAAATAGAGTAAAATGGTGCTTACCAGGGGTGGGAGGTGGGAGAATAGGAGAGTTGTTGTCTAAGGGTACAAAGTTGAAATCAGTAGGCAACTAGGGCCTGGAGATCCAACACACAGTATAGTGAGCATAGTCCACAATACTGTGTTTTACTCATCCAATGTAATCATTCTAACGACCTAAAGGAAGTGATCATTATGGGATGTGATACAGGTGCTGTCACTCAATGGTGATTAGATTATAATTTATAAAGACATGAAATCAACACATCGTACACCTTAACTTTACACAATGTTATATGTCAAATATAGGTCACTGAAAAAAGGAACCAGGACTTCCCTGGTGGTGCAGTGGTTAAGAATCCGCCTGCCAGTGCAGGGGACACGGGTTCGAGCCCTGGTCCGGGAAGATCCCACATGCTGCTGAGCAACTAAGTCCATGCGCCACAACTACTGAGCCTGTGCTCTAGAGCCCGCGAGCCACAACTTCTGAAGGCCGTGTGCCTAGAACCCGTGCTCCGCAGCCAGAGAAGCCACCGCCATGAGAAGCCTGCGCAACGCGACAAAGAGTAGCCCCTGCTCGCTGCAACTAGAGAAAGCCTGCGCGCAGCAATGAAGACCCAACACAGCCAAAAATAAATTAAAAAAAAAAAAAAGGAACCATAGATGACTGCTGTGATTTGATCATAAATGAGGGACTAGATGAAAGGCATAATCAGTTAGAGGCCTCCAGTCTCCCTCTGCCACCTACATCACTCCTGACTTACCCGTGCTCTCACCCTACCCGTGTTCCCCCTGCTACATCCTTTATCTCCACCCTGTGATGTTTAGGCCTCCACTCAACTTCCTCCTGCTCTCTGACCTCCATCCACCTCCTTTAGATTTCCGTATTGCACACTCTACCTCCATTCTGGAACCTCTTTGATGTCCACCCCTCCATGACCATTATTCTAGGGACCTCAGTCTAACCCTCCTCAGCTGCATCACCCCAGCAAAGTCCATCGTCCATGCCATCCTTCCTCTTGCTGTCCGTCTGCGCCCAGTTCAGAGATCTCATCCCACGCCCTGTGCCTTCTGTGCCCCTGCACTCTCATTTGCCTTGGCCCTCACCTCTCATCATCACCTCCATGGGCCCGGTCCACATGCTGCATTCTTTGTCCTCAGCCCTGTAATCCCTGACCCTTTGTCCTGGACTCCTCGGTTCACTCAACGCCCACTGTCCTATCCAGTTCTCTCATGCCCTGTGCCCCTTATTTCCCCTGGGCTCCATCCCCTTTCCCACACTCTATCTCACCGGGACTGTTATCTTCTACCAGGACCTGCCTACCCCATCTGAAGTCACTTTCTTCCTACACCGTGTTTTTGAAACCCATCCCACAACTGACCTTTGCTCACTTTTGCCCATTAACTTCTCATCCCCGTTGGAACTTTTGTTCCCATGACTCTGCACCCCTTATCCCGCAGGTCCCCATATTCCCAGTATCTTAACTTCGTTGCCCATTTTGCCCACTTATATTTTCATCCCTGGCCTTGCACTTTAATACTTAACCAACATTAAAAACTCTCTGCCTTTTTTTTCTCTGCTTTCTCTCTTCCCCTGCACTCTCTATAACCCCCTGCCCCCAGGCTCTCTTCACCACCCCCTTATTCTTATGGCTCCTTTTCCCTGTGGCCTGTTCGTACTCCACTCTATCACATACCCTAATACAGTCACTCCCCCGAAGACTCTACGTTTCCCAGTGTGTCTTGACATTAGGTGGCAATCACTGCACATTTTAGGTGCTGTGCATTATAGTAAATATTGTCCTTGTGATTGTTGCAGGGTTGGAAGAAATGTAAATTGTAGGAAGGCTCCCCCTTTCAGGCATCCGGAAGTTTGGAGATACAACTATTTTTCTATGTAAGATCATATCATTCACACACACACGTGCACGTCGACTATGCTTTTATGAAAGAGTATAATTCTGAGTTTTTGTGTATGTGTTTATATTTATGAGTATTTGTACACATGAGAGGGAATTTTCATGTGTTCAGTGTGTGCATTAATGCTTGTGAATGTGCAGTTGAAACTGTATGAGGACGTGAGTGATACCTGTGGTCCTTGCTAACTGATTTTTGTGGTTTAATCCAAGTGATAATGACATCTGATTTTTCACGTGCTTAAGGACTGTATTTCCCTAGTCCATCTGCTGTTTCAGTCTACTTTTCAGGAATCATAGACATGGTTTTTAGGTTGAGAAGTACGGCCATAGTACTCCAGACTTGTAACAAAGAGTAGGATGAATCTGTAGGAATCATCTGATCCTGTGCAAAAACAATGTGTTTAGCAGCCGTTGCTGGAATATATTATAAACGTTTTCTCTAACTACTGCTGTATGAAGTGCTGAGTAGATTTAATAATTGTGTCTCTATTAATTATGGAGAGGCTCTTCCCACGTAAAGTTAGGGAAGCAGAATTTAAGAGAAGTGGAACTTTATATGTTTCAGATACCATTTTTAGGCTCTGAAATATCTTGTGATATTTATGCTGCTTTTAAATATTATAATACCAATCAAAAAAATGTATGTCATTTATACAGTACACAAGTGGCTCACCGTAACATTTGATTTTGCATGTGTCTTGTAGTTTCATATCTTTCACAGATCTTGCCGTACTGCTAATATTTTTATTTGACTTAGGTATTAATAAATATATATACATATCTGAAATTAATAATAATTTTGTTTCTACCATGCACTTATTAATCAGGTATTGGTGTTTCCTTTCCCATAGTTCCTGTGACTTGTGCCATTGTACTTTTGTCCAGGAACGAAAGTAAATGAGTGTTTCAGTTTCCATCCTAATATTGAGCCATTCTTGTATTCATTAAATCCACCTTGTCATGGGGGCAGGTACCTGCAGTTTTATACTGCAGTCAGTACACCTACATTTAATTAAATCTCTAAAGCTTTATTCAGAGTTTGTATTTGCATATAGAGTAAGTCTTTTTCAATACGTGGAAACATGTCACTACCAAAATTTTAAAATAAAATACCACCAACATAAATTGAAATGACAAGGTGCAAAAGCAAAACTAAATTTAGATCTGGCTTATCGGAAGAACACAGGTGACCAGTATTTGAGTGTATTCTGGATTAAATGCACCCAGCCAGGGTCAAATCCCCACTAACCATCTGCCCCTAACCAGTGAGTGAATTTAGAGGAAACACTTCACCTTTCAGTGCTGAAGTTTGCCTCATCTTTATAAGGAATATAATAGCGTCTGACTCATGAATTTGTGAGGAATAAAGAAGTTAATGCATGTGTGGTTTCATCCTAGTGATTTGTACATTGCAAATGTTCTTTAATGGGTATACATTCAACCCTTGGAAGCATTTACATGACAGGAAAACTTTAAGTA
This sequence comes from Platanista minor, assembly GCA_004363435.1. Lineage (NCBI taxonomy): Eukaryota > Metazoa > Chordata > Mammalia > Artiodactyla > Platanistidae > Platanista > Platanista minor. The sequence goes on along the minus strand of RJWK010033922.1, from coordinate 7,767 downwards.
ATTACTTCAAAGTAAGAATTATTGGTAAGTGGAGAATGTTGGATTTCAGTTGTCCTGGTACCTGTGGTCCACGCCTCATATTTTCATTCAGGATCCTCTAGCTCAGAAGACAACCATCAGTCATTGAGACCTGACAGCATGGCTGTGAGGGATTTGGCAGTAGGAACAACCTTTTTATTACAGACTATATTTGGAATCCTGGGGAATTTCTGTATTCTTTACCATTATTTCTTTATTGCATTGGGTATAGGCTGAGGACCATAGATTTTATTGTCAGGAATCTGATAACAGCCAACATCTTGGTTCTGTTTTCTACTGGATTCCACAGTGAGAAATTTTGGGTGGCACCACATGGACAGTGATTTTACTTGCAGATTTTTCCCGTATGTTCGTGCGGTGGGCAGGGGAGTGTCCATTGGCACCACCTGCCTCTTGAGTGTCTCCCAGGCCATCAGATCAGTCCTCGGACCTCCAGGTGGGCAAAGCTTAAAGTGAATGCTCTCAAGTGCTTTGTTCCTCCAATTATCCTGTGCTGGATCCTGAACATGTTGGTAAATGTCATTTATCCTATGTACATGAGTAGAATATTGAGAAACAGGAGCATCACAAACAGAAAAAGTTTCAGACACTATTCTGCTGTTTGTCAGGACCAAACCAGAGACGCATTATATGCAGCATTGCTATCCTTCCCTGATGTCTTACGTTTTGTGCTCATGATCTTGGCCAGTGGCTCCACGGTTTTCATCCCATACAGGCATAAGCAGAGGGTCCAAAACATTCATAGGATCAGTGTCTCCTTCGTATCCTCCCTTGAGTCCAGAGCCACCAAAACTGTCCTTCTCGTAGTGAGCACCTTTGTCTATTTTAACACCGTTTCCTCCATCTGTTACATTATTTTGGGTCTTTTGAACAATGCTAATTTGTTCATTTCCAACATCTCTGTAATAATCCCTTTATGTTTCCCACCTGTCAGCCCCTTTCTGCTCATGAGTTGTGACTCCAGAATATCCAGGCTCTGCTTTGCTGGGAAAAGGATACAAATTCCCCTGCCCTTATGAGAAAGATGTAAATAGTATGTATTTTCACTGTGGGTCCAAAACATTCATAGGATCAATGCTCTGTATCCTTCCCTCCATCCAGAGCCACTAAAACTGTCCTCCTCCTGGTGAGCACCTTATCTATTTCAACACCCTTTCCTTCATCAATAATATTATTTTGTGTTTTCTTTTAACAGTATTGAGTTTTCTTTTTGAAAACCTTTGCAATAAATAAATAGTTCATGTTTCCCAACTGTCAGCCCTTTTCAGCTCATGAGCTGCGACTCCAGAATGTCCAGGCTCTGCTTTGCTGGGGTAAGGAATAAAAATTCTCCTAATCCGATGAGAAAAATGTAAAATGTCTGTATTTGGACTGTATTCATTTGGTAATTCACTCACTTCCCTCAGAGTCCTTAGTGAAATTGTGAGTGGCTTACCAGAGGATGGTAAACAGGACGTGGTGAGCATCTTCTTCAAAGTAAACAATGTTATAACAGTAATTGTAATTAAATATATAATAATCGTGTAAATACTTATGTAATGGAAGTTTTACTAGTACTTTTATTGGAGGAGCTCAGAATTTATGCAATAATAAACATCAGGTCCTGAAACAATCTGGATATTTTGGAGAAGTGTAGGAGTGTATAACTTAAATGTATCACAGTACATTTCTGAAAAATGTAGTAGACATGGAATATTAAGAAAACGTCTGTGAAAATGGAAGAGCATGTGGCAGGTCATTACTGAAACTGAAGACAATAGTGCTGGAGGGGAAACTCAGTCCTTGAGTAAAGCTTTTGGGAGCCAGTCATGAGTTTTTGTCCATTATGTCCTTAGAGAGATGGCAGTTATGTATTTGAAATGATATGTTATATAGGGAGGTGAGCATGTTTAAAAATTCTCAGGTAGAAGTGGCCAGACTGAACTGGAGTCAGCAAAGGAGAGCATAAAATTTCAATTTACCATATTTTGAAGTAATATCAGGTGATTGTGACAAAAAAGATGTGAATAGCATGGAACTGGGATCTGTAAAGGCACATTTTTCTCTTTTGTGAAGACTTGGGCAAGTTGCCAAGAAAGAGGTTTATAGGTATTGCTCATGTCCCTAAAGCGATGAAATTAGTTTCTGCCGGAGATTTCCATTAAATTCAGAGCATTGCAAGAAGAGCCATTTGAAAGGGAAAGACATGGATCCATTTTGTGTATGTGGAGTTTGTAGTTTGGGGTTCCTTGATTATTTTTTTCTTGCCCCGCCACTCAGTTTGTGGGATTTTAGTTTCCCGACCAGGGATCAAATCCGGGTTCCCTGCAGTGGACACGCAGAGTGCTAACCATGGGACTGCCATGGAATTCCCTGGGGCTCCTTGATTTTAAATGAGCAATGTGGATATTGCCTCAAAATTAGGAGAGGTTTTTATACGGTTTTCTCTATTGATATTCTGAAGCTAATGACAGTATTGAGAATTCAACAGGTTGAAAAGCAAAAGAGTTATTTTGACCGAATTGATATACAGATTGAACCTTGCATCACAGAGAGAAATCAATATTTTTATTTCACATGAGACACTTAAATATTTACCAGAAACTAGATCACAAAGGAAGAAGAAAAATATATAGGTAGACACATACCTACAAATGTGTATATATGTGTCTGTGATCCATGTATATATATGTATGTATGTGTGTGTATATATATACTCACACATATATACACATATAAAGTCAGTCATGTTTGTTACCCATCAGTCAGTATACTGGAAAGTTGTACATTAAGAAAAATTTAAAATAGTACTAATTACAATGACAAATCTCAAACTGTATGTTATCTGAGGAGTATATTGCCATGCTAGGTGCTTCTTAACACTCCAGGAAATGTTTTTTCATTTTCCTACTTTAATTCTATTATTTGGCCATATCTCAAAAAAACATTCAAGAATATAATAAAAAATTTTGATTAAAAAATTAGTTTATGCTGGGATTCCTTGGTGGTGCAGTGGTTAAGAATCCGCCTGCCAACGCAGGGGACACGGGTTCGAGCCCTGGTCCGGGAAGATCCCACATGCCGCGGAGCAACTAAGCCCGTGCGCCACAACTACTGAGCCTGCGCTCTAGAGCCCACGAGCCACAGCTACTGAGCCTGCGAGCCACAACCACTGAAGCCCACATACCTAGAGCCCGAGCTCCACAACAAGAGAAGCCCCCACAATGAGAAGCCTGCGCACTGCAACGAAGAGTAGCCCCTGCTCGCCGCAACTAGAGAAAGCCTGCACGTAGCAACGAAGACCCAGTGCAGCCAAAAATAAATAAATGAATTTATAAATAAATAATAAATGTAAAAAATTAGTTTATGTAAATTTAATACAATAATTGATAGTATAATAATAGAGTATTCTTTTTTTGTGTGTGTGTGGTGCGCAGGCCTCTCACTGTTGTGGCCTCTCCGTTAGCGGAGCACAGGCTCCAGACGCGCAGGCTCAGCGGCCATGGCTCACGGGCACGAACCCGTGTCTCCTGCATCGGCAGGTGGACTCTCAACCACTGCGCCACCAGGGAAGCCCTAGAGTATTCTTTTAAGTTAATTTATCTTATTTATTTTTGGCTGTGTTGGGTCTCAGTTGCCGCACGCGGGATCTTTGTTGCGGTGCATGGGCTTCTCTCCAGTTGTGGCCTGCGGGTTTTCTCTTCTCTAGTTGTGGCGCGCAGGTTCCAGGGCACGTGGGCTCTGTAGTTTGTGGCACGCGGGCTCTAGTTGATGTGCCGCGTGGGCTTAGTTGCCCTGCAGCATGTGGGATCTTATTTCCCTGACCAGGGATCGAACCCTCGTCCCCTGCATTGGAAGGCAGATTCTCTACCAATGGGCCACCAGGAAAGCCCCCCTTTAGGGTATTTATTCATATCTTTGAAAAGTTGTATACTCATTATTTCTTAGCTTTTACCCAGAAATTACAGCATATATTTAGAAGCTAATCACAGTGCCATTTTTACAATATGAGGACGTTGCAACAACAATCTATTTTCTGTATCTCATCTTTTTTTTTCAGAAGGCTCCAAAGAGGGATTTTTGGTTTACTTATTTATTTATTTACTTATTAACTTTTGTTTCCACTTATTTTTTTAATTTAGTTTTTTTTTTAATTGAGGTATATTCTGTAATATTTACGATATTATATGTTTCAGGTCTACAACATAGTGATACACTGTATTTAAAATTTATACTCCTGTTATTGTTAGTATAAAATATTGGCTGTATTTCCTGTGCTGTACAATATATCCCTGTACCTTATTTATTTTATACATAGTGGTTTGCAACTCTTAATCCCTTACCCTCTGCCCCTTTACCTCTCCCCACTGGTAACCTCTAGTGTGTTTTCCGTATCTTTGAGTCTGGGTTTTGTTTTGTTTTTTAATCTATTTGTTTATTTTATTTTTGGCTGCGTTGGGTCTTTGTTACTGCTCATGGGCTTTCTCTAGTGGTGGTGAGTGGGGGCTCCTCTTTGTCATGGTGCCTGGGCTTCTCCTTGCGGTGGCTTCTCTTGTTGCGGATCACGGGCTCTAGGGACGTGGGCTTCAGTAGTTGTGGCACTTGGGCTCAGTAGTGGTGGCTTGCAGGCTCTAGAGCACAGGCACAGTAGTTGTGGTGCATGGGCAGTTGTGGTGCATGGGCTTAGTTGCTCCATGGCATGTGGGATCTTCGCGGATCAAGGCTCGAACCCGTGTCCCTTGCATTGACAGGCAGATTCTTAACCACTGTGCCACTAGGGAAGTCCCTGTTTCTTTTTTGTTATATTCACTAGTTTGTTCTGTTTTTTAGATTCCACATATAAGTTACTTCATGTAGTATTTGTCTTTCTCTGACATATTTACTAAGCATAATACCCTCCAAGTCCATCCATGTTGTTGCAAATTGCAAAATTTCATTATTTTTTACTGCTGAGTAGTATTCCATTGTGTGTGTGTACATATGTATCTATATATATATATCACAATATTCTTCATTCATCTGTTGGCAATTCAATTGGCTTCCGTACCTTGGCTATTTAAATAATGCTGCTATGAACACTGAGGTGCGTATATCTTTTTAAATTAGTGTTTTTGTTTTCTTTGGATATGTACCCAGGAGTGATTTTTTTTTTTTTAATAAAATGTATTTATTTATTTATTTTTGGCTGTGTTGGGTCTTCGTTGCTGCCCACAGGCTTTCTCTAGTTAACGGCAAGCAGGGGCTACTCTTCGTTTTGGTGTGCGGGCTCCTTACTGCGGTGGCTTCTCTTGTTGTGGAGCACAGGCTCTAGGCCTGGGGGCATCAGTAGTTGCAGCACACGGGCTCAGTAGTTGTGGCACATGACTTAGTTGCTCCACGGCACGTGGGATCTTCCCAGACCAGGACTCGAACCAATGTCCCCTGCCTTGGCAGGCGAATTCTTAACCACTGTGCCACCAGGGAAGCCCAGGAGTGATCTTTTTGATGATAGTCATTCTGACAGTGTATCCTATCTTTTTGACTGGCAATATGTATTTTAAAAATATAAAGACACATTCACAGTTTAAACGTGCAGAGCTCAGTGAAAATTCAGAGTGAACACATTTTGGTACTCAGTACCTAGATCTGTAAATCGAATATTGTCAGGCTCCCAGAAGCTCTCTGCTCTTCCTTCCTATTCACTATTCCTCAGGGTAACCACTGCTCTGACTTCCAACAGTATACATCACCTTAGATTGTTTGAATTTTATGTAAAATAAGTGATGAAGCATAAACTTTTTTTGTACTTGGCTTTTGTCATTTCTCATGTTGTTTGTGAATTTATTGCTGGGTGTTGTTATTGATCATTCATTTGCATTGCCGTGTAGGATTCTATCATGTGAATATAAAACAATTACTTTAATCATTCCACCGTTAGTTGGCATATGGGTTGTTTTCAGTTTGGGACTATTAGGAATGGTGCTGCTATGTAAATTGAGAACATGTTTTGATGAGGCGCATACTAATTTCTGTTGGCTATATATGTAATAACAGAATTGTTGGGTGACAGATTTACATCTTTATCTTTTAGAGACCAAAGAGGTTTGGAAATGTTTGGCCCAATTTCCACACTCACCAGCAGTGTAGGAGATTCTTGGTTTACCCACATCATTGTCAACACTTCCAATTTTTTATTTTCATTTTTATTTTGGACTTCTGATTGGTATGTGATGGTATCAAGTAGTAATTTTATTTCCTTCACTGTTATGGAAGTTGAGCATATTTTCACATATTTATTTCTCTTTACTGGGAAACCTCTTTGAAATGTATGTTTTAGCTTAGTTTATCCATTTTTTTTCTATTGTGTTGCCTTCTTCTTATTGATTTGTAGTAGTTCTACATAACTGCTGGACATGATGCCGTTCTTGATTTCCTTTATCTCATGTTCTCTCTGTCTTCCTGTGTGTGTGTGTGTGTCAAAGAGGAGAAAGCCTTAATTTTAATGTAACTTAATATTTCCTCCTTTATAATGTTTATTATTCTGTTTAAGAAATATTTCCCCATTCCAAGATGACAAGAGATGTTTGTTTTATTTTAAAATTTTTATTTAGCTTTAAAATTTAGATCAGCAATCCATCCAGAATTGACTTGTATGTGTGGACAGTGAATCATACATTCTTCTGATAAGCCAGCAAATTTCAGTTCATTCAGAATATGTGACATTATTCTTCCTTTTCATTTGCTCTCACCTCTCACTGCTCACCCAGGTTAATGTCACCTCGCCCACAAAGTCTCCTGATAAATCTGTCTCTTTCTTACTTGTCCAGTCTTTTAACAATCGCACAGCACCACACAACCAAGGTTAGTCTTGGTATCAGAAATCTTCAGTGAATCTTTTTACTCACTTCTTCCCAAAAGTTGAAGGGGAAGGTGCACCTTATCGGGAGACAGTTCTCCATGAGCCTCTCGATTTTTTTTTTTTTTCATGTCTTATATCAGCTTCTGTTCTGGACTATTTTGAAAGGGTTTTTGTACAACAGCCTTGGAAGACAGCAGTAGTGTCTGTCTTGGGGGCAAGGGCAGATTCATTACCTAACTAATATAATAAAAAGAATGCCTTCCTCACAGGGAAAGGTTGGTTGGTGTACTTATAATCCACATTAAAAGATAAGGATTTCTTAAGCATAATGTTCTCCATCTGTGACACGAAACCCCACTTTGTGTGCAGCATCCACTGGGACCTCTTTGCATGGCCCCCATGGGGCTTGTGGGAGCAGTGGGAACAGGTGTGAACTTGAAGCTCTTCCTGCCTGTTGTGCCACAAATAATATTCTGTCTCAGTCCCAGGCATCTCATGTCTTGTGCCAGCATCTGTGAAACCGGCAAGTAACTTGGCTTGCAAATGGGGTAAAATCTTACACCCTTTACATTTCTTGAAAGCCTTGGCAATAAGGATGGGGTAGTGACTGAGCCATACAACGAACAACCTTAGTGCATTATCACAATTGCAGAGGGAAGCTAAATCGATGAGGTAGTTGGGGGTGTATCTCAGTCTGTTTGGGCTGCTATAAAAAAAAGTCCACAGACTGGGCGGCTAATAAACATCAATTTATATCTCCTAGAGGCTGGAAGTCTGAGATGAAGGTGTCAGCATGGTCAGGTGAGGGCACTTTTCTGGGTTGCAGACTTCTTGTTGTATCTTCACAAGGCAGAAGGGGGCAAGGCTCTCTCAGGTCTCTTTTTTTTTTTTTTTTTTTTTTTTTTTTTTTT
>RJWK010033921.1:0-22853 GCA_004363435.1 Platanista minor | reverse complement strand
CGTGGCCGCTGAGCCTGCGCGTCCGGAGGGAGCCTGTGCTCCACAACGGGAGAGGCCACAACAGTGAGAGGCCTGCGTACCGCAAAAAAAAAAAAAAAAAGAATATTTTATAAACTACTAAATTCAGTTCCCTAAAGTTGTATCCTGTCCCATTTTCTTTTATCTTATATTTGCATCTATGTTCATAATTTTGCCTAGTTTCCTCTCCTGTACTGTCCTTGCCTATTACTCACATCAGATCATAGTTTTATGAGATTATTCTAAATTTAAAACTATTTGGGTAGCCTTTTTACTTCCTCTAAGATATTTTGAATAAGATAAAGATGATTGAAAACAGTGATATTTCCTTATAAAATTGCCTGAAACTATGGCCTTTGAGCAGAAAACTTTTTTTTTTTTTTTTCCACTCTGGATGATTTCAGGGCATCCGTCATCATATTTTATTAAATAATCTCTGAATTCCTATTTTTTTCTTCCACTTTTATTGAGATATAATTAACATACAGCACTGTATAAGTTTAAGGTATATAGCATAATGATTTACCTTACATACATCATATTATGAAATGTTTATCATAATAAGTTTAGTGCACATCCATAATCTCATATAGATATAAACTAAAGAAATAGAAAAATATTTTTTCTATGTGATGAAAACTCTAAGGATTTTCTTTCTTAGCAACTTTAATGTATAACATACAGTGTTGATTGTATTTATCATGTTGTACATTACTTGCCTAGTACTAATTTTTCTTATGACTGGAAGTTTGTCCTTTTTGACTGACTTCATCCAATTCTCCCTCCCCCACCCCACCTCCTCTGGTAACCATTAATCTGATATCTTTTTTTTTTTTTTTTTTTTTTTTTTCTTGCGTTTTGCGGGCCTCTCACTGTGGTGGCCTCTCCCGCTGCGGAGTGCCGGCTCTGGACGCGCAGGCTCAGCGGCCGTGGCTCACGGGCCCAGCCGCTCCGCGGCATGTGGGATCTTCCCGGACCGGGGCATGAACCCGTGTCCCCTGAATCGGCAGGCGGACTCTCAACCACTGGGCCACCAGGGAAGCCCAATCTGATATCTTATTCTGTGAGTTTGTTTGTTTGTTTTTGAAGTACACCAACCTTAAACACTATATTAGTTCCCCTGGTACATAACACAGTGAAGAGCTATTCCTGTACATTTTAAAGTTTTGTTACGATGTCACCATAGAAAGATATTACTTAGTTATTGATGGTATTCCTCACACTGTACATTTCATACTTGTGACTCATTTATTTTGTAACTGAAAGTATCTACCTCTTAATTTCTGTCACCTATTTCTTTCCTCCTCCTATCCATTTCCTTTCTGGCAATCACCTGTTTTTTCTCTATGTCTGTAATTCTGTTTGTTTCATCATGTTTGTTCATTTGTTTTGTTTTTTAGACTCCACCTATAAGCAAAATCATACAGTTTTGTCTTTCTCTGTCTGATTTATTTCACTTATCATAAAACCCTTTGGGTCTATCATGTTGTTGCAAATGACAAAATTTCATTCTTTTCTATGGCTTAGTAACATTGCATTGTATGTATGTACCACCTCTTCTTTGTCCATTCATCTATTGATGGGCCCTTAAGTTGCTTCCACATCTTGGCTATTGTAAATAATGCTGCTATGATCACTGGAGTGCATATATCTTTTCATTTTCTTCAGATAAATACCCAGGAGTGGAACTGCTGGTTAATACTGTAGCTGTATTTTTATTTTTTTTACAAGTCTGCATTGTGTTTTCCATAGTGGCTGCACCAACTTATACTCCCACCAACAGTGCTCGAGGATTCCCTTTTCTGCACATCCATGCCAACACTTGTCATTTTTTTTCTTTTGGAAATAGTTGTTTTGACAGGTGTGGGTGATATCTCAGTGTGGTTTTGATTTGCATTTCCCTGGAGATTAGTGATGTTAAGCATCTTTTCATGTTCCTGTTGGCCATCTGTATGTCTTCTCTGGAAAATATCTACTCAGACCCTCTTTTTTAATCAGATTTTTTATTTTTCACGTTGAGTTGTATGAGTTCTTTGTAACTTTTGGATATTAATCCCTTTTAGGACATGAAATAGAACAGGACCCTATAGGGCTTTCCTGGGAACAGACGCCCCCCTGTTTCCCTCCTCTTGTTTGGAGAGAAGATTTAGCACCCTAGGCCTTCCCTGAGTTCCAAAGAGCAAATTTAATCAGAGAAGTAAGAATATGCAGAAACAAAGGAAAGCAATCAAGCAAGACAACATAATAAGAGTTTAACCATAAAACAAAGTCAAGGACCTTTAGTTCCTCCTTAAGGGCTATAGAGAATATCCTGAGCCATGTCCTTGAGTTGTTTTGCAGATACTAAAACCCCGACCAGGTGAAGGAAGTTAACTGCATGCTGACCACCAGTATGTAGACCCCAGACCTTTTGGAACCAGAAGGTGGATGATTGAGATTCCTGAAACATCACTCTGTTACCTCACCATCAACCAACCAGAGAACTGTGCAAGAGCTGAAACACACCCTGTGACCCTCTCCCTCACACTGTCTTTAAAAACCCTCCCCTGAAAATCATCCAAGATTTCAGGCCATATGAACATAAGTTGCCCATTCTCTTTGCTTAGCACCCAGCAATAAATGGTGTACTTTCCTTGACCACAACCCAGTGTCAATATATTGGCTTTGCTGCACATCAGGCAAGTGGACCCAAGTTCAGTTCAGTAGCAGATATAACATTTGCAAATATCTTCCTTATTTCAGTAGCAGATATATCATTTACAAATATCTTCTTTCATTCAGTAGGTCGTCTTTTTGTTTTGTTGATAGTTTCCTTCCCTGTAAAAATCTTCCCTTCAAAGATTTTTACTTTGAAGCAGTCTTATTTATTTTTACTTTTGTTTCCCTTGCCCAAGGGGACATATCCAAAAAAATATTACTAAGACCTATGTCAAAGAGCTTATGTTTTCTTCTAGAAGTTTTATGGTTTCTGGTCTTACATTTAGGTCTTTAATCCATTTTGAATTTATTTTTGTGACAAATATAAGAGGGTAGTTTAGTTTCATTCTTTTGTTGGACAAGTAGCTGTCCAGTTTTCCCAACACAGTTTATTGAAGAGGCTGTCTTTTCCCCATTGTATATTCTTGCCTCCTTTATCTTACGTTAATTGCCCATATATGTGTGGGTTAACTTCTGGGCTTTCCATTCTGTTCCATTGATCTATGTGTCTGTTTCTCTGCTGGTACCAGACTGTTTTGATTACTGTAGCTTTACAACATAGATTGAAATCAGGCAGCAGAGAGATAGCTCCAGCTTTGTTCTTCTTTTTCAAGATTACTTTGACTATTCAGGGTATTTTGTGTTTCCATACAAATTTTAGAATTATTTGTTCCAGTTCTGTGAAGAATGTTATTGGTGTTTTGATAGGGATTGCTTTGATTCTGTAGATTGCCATGGATATTACAGTCATTTTACCAATATTAATTCTTCCAATCCATGAACATGGTATATCTTTTCATCTGATTTTGTCATCTTCAGTTTCTTTCGTTAGTGTCTTATAGTTTTCTTGGTACAGGTCTTTTACCACCTTAGGTTTATTCCTAGGTATTTTACCCTTTTTGATGTGATTGTGAATGGGATTGTTTTTTAATTTCATTTTCTGATAGTTTGTTTTTAGTGTATAGAAGTGAAACAGAGTTCTTTACATTAATTTTGTATCCTGCCACTTTACCAAGTTCATTGACGAGTTCCAGTAGTTCTTGGGTTGTATCTTTAGGATTTTCTGTGTATACTACGATGTCATCTGCAAACAGTGACATTTAACTTCTGCCTTTCCAATTTGGACTCTTTTTATTTCTTTTTCTTTTCTGATTACTGTGGCTAGGAATTCCAATACTGTGTTGAATAAAAGTGGCAAGAGTGGGCCTCCTTGTCTTGTTCCTGATATTAGAGGAAATGTTTTCAGCTTTTCACCATTGAGTATGGTATTAGCTGTGGGCTTGTCATATATGGCTTTTATTATGTTGAGGTGTGTTCCCTCTATACCCATTTTGTTGAGAGTTATATATATTTTTAAAAAAATATCAGGAACTATGGTTTTTTGATGCAGGACACTTTGAATTACTAATACCATTTTTTTGGCAAACATTTATTGAATCAAAGAATTAATGAATGGATGAATGGATAAAATAGTTATTTAAAAAATCTGTCTCATTACCCTTGTTTTCATGAGACCATTTTTTTGGGGGGTGGCCATGCCATGCAGCTTGTGGGATCTTAGATCCCCAACCAGGGATCGAACGCAGGCCCCAGCAGTGGAAGTTCGGAGTCCTAACCACTGGACCACCAGGGAATTCCTGTCATAAGACTATTTTTTAAGTCAGTTTTAGGTTCAGAGCAAAATTGTGAGGAAGGCACAGAGATTTCCCACATATCCCAAGCCCCACACATGCATAGCCTCCTCTATTATCATCATAACTCATCAGGGTGGTACATTTGTCACAACTGATGAATCAAAATTGAAGCATCATAATCATCTGAAGTCTGTGGTTTACATTAGACTTCACTCTTGGTGTTCGAACATTCTATGGGTTCAGACAAATGTATAATGACATATATCCATCATTATAATATCACACAGAGTATTTTCATTGCCCTCAAAATCCTCTGTGCTCCACATATTCATCACTCCTCCCTAAGCCCTGCAAACCACTGACATTTTTACTGTCTTCATAGTTTTACGTTTTCTAAAATGTCAAATAGCTTACTTACTTACTTTTTAATTTAAAGTATGTACCTTTATCAGATTGGTGTCTTTCACTTATCAATATGCCTCTAAGTTTCTTCCATTTGTCTTTTCATTTTTTTTTTGTTTGTTTGTTTGGCTGGTTTTTTTTTTTTTTTTTTGGCTGTGTTGGATCTCCATTATTGTGCGTGGGCTTTCTCTAGTTGCGGTGAGCAGGGGCTGCCCTCCATTGCAGTGCGTGGGCTTCTCATTGTGGTGGCTTCTCTTGTTGTGGAGCACGGGCTCTAGGTGTACAGGCTTCAGTAGTTGCAGCACGTGGTCTCAGTAGTTGCGGCATGCTAGCTTCAGTAGTCGTGGCTCGTGGACTCTAGAGCACAGGCTCAGTAATTGTGGTGCATGGGCTCAGTTGCTCCATATCGTGTGGAATCTTCCCAGACCAGGGATTGAACCCATGTCCCCTGCATTGGCAGGTGAATTCTTAACCCCTGCACTACCAGGGAAATCCCTTTTCATGGTTTGATAGCTCATTTCTTTTTAGTGCTAGATAATGTTCCATTCCTGGATGTACTACACTTTATTGACTCATTCACCTACCAAAGGACGTCTTGGTTGCCTCTGAGTTTTGACAATTATTAATAAAGCTGCATAATATTCGAGTGCAGATTTTTGTGTGAACATAAGGTTTCAATTCTTTTGTGTAAATACCAAGATACATGATTAGATTCCACATATAAGTGATATTGTATGATATTTGTCTTTCTCTGTCTGACTTACTTCACTTAATGTGATAATCTCTAGGTCCATTCACATTGCTGCAAATGACACTATTTCATTATTTTTTATGGCTGAGTAGTATTCCATTGTATATATATACCACATCTTCTTTATCCATTCATCAGTCAATGGGCATTTAGGTTGCTTCCATGTCTTGGCTATTGTAAACAGTGCTGCTATGAACATTGGGGTGCAAGTATCTTTTTGAATTAGAGTTTTCTCCAGATATATTCCTAGGAGTGGGATTTCTGGATGATATGTTAACACTATTTTTGGTTTTTAAGTAACTTCCATTCAGCTCTCCATAGTGGCAGCACCAATTTACATTCCCACCAACCGTGTAGGTGGGTTCCCTTTTCTCCACACCCTCTCCAGCATTTGTTATTTGTAAGCTTTTAAACTATGGCCATTCTGACTGGTGTGAGGTGATACCTCATTGTGGTTTTGATTTGCATTTCTCTAATAATTAGTGATATTGATCATCTTTTCATGTGCAGGCTGGTCATCTGTGTGTCTTCTTTGGAGAAATTTCTATTGATATTTAGGTCTTCTGCCCATTTTTTGACTGAGCTATTTTTTTAATATTAAGCTGTATGAGTTGTTCATGCTGTCTTGATAACTGTAGCATTATAGAAATTTTGAAGTCAGAGAGTGTCAGCCTTCCAATTTTGCTCTTCTCCTTCAATATTTTCTTGTCTATTTTGTGTGATTTGCCTCCACATATAAAGTTTTCAGTCAGCTTGTCCATACCCACAAAATAACTTGCTGGGATTTTGAATGGGATTGCATTGAATTTATAGATCAATTTGGGAAGAACTAAAATCTTGACAATATTGAGTCTTCCTGCCCATGAGCATGGATTATCTCTCCATTCACTTAGCTATCCTTTGATTTAATTCAAAAGAGTTTTGTAGTTTTTCTCATGTAGATCATGTAAAAATTTTGTTTGATTAAAACCTAAGCATTTCACTTTTGGGGTGCTAATGTAAATTATATTGTGTTTTTTACTTCAAATTTTGTTTGTTCATTGCTAATATATAGGCAAGCAATTGACTTTTGTATATGAACCTTTTTATTCTGCAGCCTTGGTATAATCATGTATTACTTCCAAGAGGTTTTTTTTTTTTTTTCTTAACGGTTCTTTCATATTCTCTAAGAGATGATCATGTCATCTGTGAACAAAGTTTATCTCCTCCTTACCAATCTGAATACTTTTTACTTACTTTCTTCACCTTATTGCATACTGGAAGCAAAACTTTCCAGTATGGTGTTGAAAAGGAGTGGTGAGAGGGAATATACTTGCCCTGTACCAGATATCCATGGGAAGATTTGAATTTCTCATCATTAAGTATGATGCCTGCTATGGGGTTTTTATGCATATTCTTTATGAAGTTGAGGAAGTTTCCCTCTATTCCTATTTTACCCTGAATACTGATGATGAATGAGTTGAATTTTGTCAAATGTTTTCATGCATATATTGTTATGATCATGTGATTTTTCTTTTTCACCCTATTGATGTGCTGGATTACAATAATTGACTTTTGAATGTTCAACCAGCCTTACATACCCATAAGAAATACCACATGATTGTGTGTATACACTGTTGGATTAAATACACTAACATTTTGTTGAAGATTCTTGCCCACATGGCTTTGAAATTATTTCAAAATAAATTATTATTTTTTAAATATCAGAAGTTATGCCTTCAATGATACCCTTGATCTCCTTCAAGATTCCTATTACAGTCTTTGTCCTGAGTAAGACCTGAGGTCTTCTCACCCATTGGGTCTTGGCCCCTAGAGACCAAAAAAAAAAAAAGAAAAAAAAATGACCAGACACTAACCTGAGCTAAGGGCAGTTTCCCAAATCCTGTGTCCAGGGGATCAAGGCAGGTAGCAGCCACCTTGGCTGCTGCACTTTGGCCTGGTCTCCTGCCTGCTTCTCCATCCTGTCTGCTACATTTAGTGGTTGTAATGGGAACCTAGACCCCAGCTCTCTGCTAGTCCTGCTGCCCAAAGTTTAGGCTGACCAACCCTCCTGGTTAGTCAAAGAGCAGAGGGGGTTCTCAGGACAAGGGGCAGCAGTGCCAAACCAAGAAGGTCCCAGAAAAATAAGGGTGAGTGGTTCCCTCCCAAACAAGGGTGATATAAATGAGGCTCCAGTGGCCAAAGGACAGGCGACAGAGGTTTTAGTGGTCAGATGACCAACCACATGCAGTGGTGTCCAGCAGGTCCCCTGTCAACCTAGTGGGAGATGCTTTCACACAGATGTTAAAGGCTCCAACTTCCTGTACTTCCTGACCCTCCACCAAGTCTACACCACACTTCACACCTCACGGGAGGCCACGTGAGAGAGAGCAGACATGTCAAAGGTCATTGCAGGTCTCTGTCGAGAGTTTCCTGTCCTGTTTTCCCCATGAGCTCCTGACATTTCACCCTCTCAGCCCACACCCCAAGCTCGACACTACCCCAGGCCCCTTGGGCCAACCTCAGCCCTCCTACAACTTACCTGCTCCATCGAGGACACGTACAAGAAGGGAATGTGCCCAACTTTGCCTCCCATGTCCTGCATACAGAGGCTGTAATGGGTCAGGGAGGGGAGGCAGGTTGATGTGGGCGTGGCTGTCTGCCCATCACAGCCGCCTTGCCCGTGAAGACACCCAGCCATGTACGTAGAGGATGCGGTGAAGCTGTCTCACCCCCATCTGTCCGCTGCTCACTCCACACTCTCCTCTGCCTCAGGGGCACGACAGGGCAGGGCCCCGTGGCCATTCTCTCACTCCTTGTGGGAGCCCACGTTACCTGTCTACCTAACATGAAGGGATCAGTGCTTAGATGTGACACTGGAAACAGTAACCAAACCGACACTTGCTTTGAAAAAAGTTCTTTATTTGGCTTGTCCTATAATAAGAAAAGGCTAAGATATACACTACAGGCCAAAGAAGCTGGTTCATAAAAAGTCAGAAAAGAAATTCTATCTACATCAAGCGCGGCTGCTTCTAGTGTGTGGCTCGCTGCCTCACGTGGGATTTTAGGTTCCAGCACCTGCTTGCCTGACATTTTGTCCCAGCACCAAGCCTGCATTTCTGGGAAAACCTGCTCCCATCTTTCTCACCCCCTCCTCCACCACCCACCACTGTGCACCTGGGCCAGAGCTGGGCGCTCTGTGCGCCAAGCTCTGGACACTGGTTTCCTCCCTCCTCTTACGGGCTCCAGAGCGTGGGGGCCTGTGTCTGAGCACCTCGTGCTTTCTCCTGCTTCACATCCTAGAGCTCAGACGCTGGCCATGGGCAGCACGGGTTCTCCTCCCCAACGTGAAGGCTGCTGCAGCCAAGAGCACGACCAGGAAGACCCCAGCGAGGATGGTGGCACTGTGGTAACTCCCCTGGGCGCTGGCCTGCTCTTCCAGGTCAACCTCTGGCCGGTCTGGGAAGGAGAGGGGAGTTGGGATTAGGATGAACCCCGCAGGGAAGGAGAGGGGAGAGAAGGAAGGACGGGGTCCCAGGGCACGGTGACGGCGATCAGAACTGTTTGGTGGGCAGGGAAAAGAAGGAAGAAAGCAGTGCCTTTCAGGAAACTGAGGTCAGACCCCAAAGAGCAGCTGAGCGTCAGCCCTGGCAGATTTCCCAGTGTCTTGTCAGCCAACAGGAGCAGAGAAGGTTTGTGAACAGGAAGTCAGAGCTGGGCTTTGGCATAAGATATCTGGCTGAAGGCTCCCGATGGATGGGAGGAGAGTGAGTTGGGGCACATGAGCCCATCTGGGAAATGGGCACAAAGGTCCCAGCAAGAGGGACACCGGCCTTAAGCTACCGCAGTGTTGGTGGGAAGAGAAGGAAAAAGTGAGCCATGAGCAGCGTCCCCATCAGCCGCCTTTGCCCCTCCCCCTGCCCTGCCCTCATGCTCTCTCGCAGCTCCAGCCCCCGTGGTGGGCACCACGCAGATGACTTATGGCCGCACTCTGTCCCCTCCCGCTGGAATGGAAGCGCTTCAGGGCAAGGATTTTGGTGTATTTAGTTCTCTGTCTCCTGGCACATAATAGGTCTTCCCAAGATGTCTGGAATGTTGCCTATGGGAGGAAAGAGCCCAGAAGCAGCCAGACTTCCAGGGGAGGGCCTGAATCTGGGCCCTGAGGGGAGTGAGCTGTCAAAGATCCTCTGTGGGGTGAAGCCATGTGACTGCGGGAGGATTTGTGACTAGTGCTGCCCCACATCTGCCCCTGTCACCAAATGCCACCACATCTGTTGACCCGGCCCAGCCTGGACCAGAAATCATGGGAATACCTCGGCAAACGTTTCCTCACCCACATGCACAACAGGAAATCTGCTCCCCGTTCTAGATGGGGAAAATGAAATGCCTTTTCCAGGATCAACCCCTGGGAGCCATGAGAATAAACCAGTCCTGCCTGGATCTACACGGCCCTGCCCAGACCCTGATTGCACTACTCCAGGGCTACAGTTTGTCATCATCATTAGAAGTAATAATGTGATGATTAATGTTAACATTGGTGACAAGAACGATAGTAACAACATCACCGTTCTTTGCAGCCAATGACTTATACCAGGCAGGGGCCAGAGCAGTGTAACTAACAGTATTTTGTGTAAGCCCCTCAACAGTCCTAAGAGGTAAATATTAACGTTTTTGTTTTACAGATGAGGAGTGTGAGGTTGGGTATTCAGAACCCAGAGGGTAAGACTGTCAGGTGTTCTGTGTCCCACGTTAGAACCGTTTTGACCAAACCCTACACGCGCATCCCCCATAGACCAGAAGCTCTTGGATGAGGGTGAGAACCAGGTCTAGCTCCACTTCATAGTGCCCAGGGTAGCACAGGAGCCCTATTCGAGGGGAAACGGGACACCCACGGAAGCATCCCAAGTTCCCATGGTTCACGGGCCTGGGCCCCGGCAGATGGCGGGGTGGGGAGATGGCCACCTACCCAGGCTCCTCTTCTCAGCATGCGGGACGTGCAGCTGGATGGGTCCCAGGGTGACATCCACCTTCTCCTGGTAGGAGCTCACACCCCTCTTGGCCTTTACGATGCAGCCCCTGCTGCAGCGGGATGAGGCATCATACGCCCTGCACAAGACCATCTTGCACTGCAGGTACACGGAGGGGAAGCGGCTCAGGAAGTGGAAGGAATTGAACTTGAAGCGGAGGACGTCGGGTGAGGGCTGGTGGTAGGATCGGTAGGTTTCATCCTTCACACACCTGGAAGAGGAGAGGAGTCACCATCAGCTCTCAGCAAGGCGCTGCCCTCCTCACGCCACCCACCCCATGGGCTGGGCATCCTCCTCAGAGGGTGGCAGTCAGGGGACCGCCTGCTGCCTTCACAACCTTCCTTGTGGACCACCTGCCTGGCATGCTCTTTGTGCAGCACCCCATCTCCTCCTTCTTGTTTAATCCTTCCAACAGGCTGTGGTATGGGCTTCACTATACTCATTTGATGGCTGAAGAAACTGGCTGAGAGGTGCTATTGCCTGTCCAGAGTGATGCAGCTGGGACGGGACGGAGCTGGCATCCCAACCTCCATCTGCTTCAAAATCAATGTTTTCCCACTACAGGCATGTCTTTTTAATATTAAGGCTTGCCCGGAGTTTAGTCACTCTGTCTAATTTTACTTTATAGCTAACCTGCTTGATGGCCACTCAGTTCTCCAGATGCCCAGAGATGACAGCCTGGCTGGTTAAGCTGGAGCTACTGGGAGCCCAATCTGCCTTCCCTGAGCTCTGGGCTGGCTGTGTGTAAGTTATCAGGTAAAGGCTGAAGTCACCCCATGAAGACACTCCTTACCCACTCCGGATGAGATCATAAGTCAAAGAGGTAAAGTCATTGGGATATGGTGACGCCACACAGGTGTCCATAAATAAGGCCAGGGAGACGTTAGAATGGAGGATTGCAGCCTGAAGGTACAAATCCTGGTTCAGGTCCACATAGTATGGGCTGCTGGTCACGGGATATAAGAATGAAGAGGATGTATAAAAGGAAATTTTCGCTTGAAAATTGCTGTATTGTATGTTCTCGACCTCGAGGGTGTCATTAACAATGTACATCGTGTTGACCCAGGTGTTCTGGAGCATCTTGCAGCTGACGTGAATGTGGAGGTCCTTCCTCCTCTTGATGATGCCACTCGAAACAGCTACTTTGAGGAAGTTGGAGTAGGTGATGGTATCATTATCCACCTGGGAGAGACAGGCAGGCGAGCAGAGTCAGGCAAACGTCACCTACTAAGGGAATCTCATTGCTGGTTTGGGTGAGAATGAGACTGAAGTGATGCTGCGAGATTTCAAAACCCTCCCAGAACCACACGGAGACAGCACATGCCTATCACCATGGCTACCGTTACCTGGGATGGATACACTTCACCAGCAAGACTCCCTCCTTTCACACATCCCCTTTCCTATGCCCACGTGATGGGGACCACAGTGTGTTGGTGCCTCCCAGGAGCTGCTGCTTATGGAAAGATGGGGGTGTCTGGATGACCTCCTACCCCTGCTGTATGACTAAGCAGAGTTTGGTCTCCATGGTTCAGGGCCCTTCTGGCTTGTTCTATATCATTCTCACTCTTGCTGGGAGAAATCAAGGGAGGCAGTCGTGGGAGGGGCTAGTGGGATTTGTTTTCACTGTGCTGTTTGGATGGGTCAGTAGTCATTGCAGTTTGGTGTCTGAAGCTGCCGGAGCCTGAAGCAGCAGAGATCCAGAGTTATGGCTGTGGCAGGTCTCTGACCTCTGGGGCAGGAAATTCCCCAGAGGCTCATATGGACAAGGTGGTGGTGTGTGTGCGGGGGTTGGAGTGGGGGCCATGGCAATGCTGGAGCACTTCCTGTCACGCTTTGCTTCTCCACTGCCCAAACCACGGGACCATTTCCTGCTGTGCCTTTCATGAAGCAGCAAGTTCATAAGAATGTTGGCCTCTCATGCTGTTTGATGTGCCTACCGTCTCATAAGAGTGACCTTTCCAGAGACAAGAGTCTCACACCTGGTGGTCTGTAAGCATTTCAAGGAAAGGGTGATGTCTAAGCGTCTCTCTTTTCCCAAGGCTTGGTGTAGTGTTAACTATAGCATCAGTAGCATCAATAAAGATCCATGGAATGGAGGAAAGGTCCAGGGGACAGAAGTCCAGCAAAAGTACTTGTGATGAAAGAAGGATGGTGCCAGGAGCAACCAGCGCAAATGGCCAAGAGGACACAGGTGAGCAAGTGCCCCTGGAAGCCCCATGGTCATGATCATCTGGCCTCAGGTGAGGTGAGCACAAGAGCAGCATCCCCAGGTGGACACTGGGGGTGGCAAACTCTTTCCTCTCCCAAATGCTGTGATGGTTGTAAGCAAACTTGTCCTTGCCTGGTACGAGTTCCCACCAGCTGTGGGTGACTGCAAGAACAGGCACAAAAATACCACCATAGCGGCCTAAATAGAAGCCCTAAAATATAAGACAACCTTACTCTTAAAAAAAAAAAAAAAAAAAGAATAGCAAGTTTGTCAGTGAGTGACATTTAGTCATAGACGCTGTCAGGAGCAAAATTTCATTCCTGGCCATTTGGGAGATTAGACAAGTCCCCTTCTGAAGCCAGCACTTGTACAACCTAAATATAATTATTCTTTAGAGCGGCATGTGTTGGAGACGCTTTCACTTCATGTCTGAAGTTGCAAAATTCAGCTCTTTGTCCCTTCCAGAAAGACATGTGAAAAGAGAAAAGTTTAACAACTATCTAAAGTGGTTTTGCCACCCTGGGGCCCTTGCCAACTCTCTGACCGTGGGTTTCCCTTTTCTCCCGGCAGAGGGAGGCTCTGACCTGCAGGGGGCGCCAGAGCCCGCACTTTGGACTCAGGTCTGGCAAAGGGCCTAGGATGGGCTTTATGCCTTCCACTCCCTCGTGGGAAGTACACTGTATTTTCTGCCTTTATATTTTCTTTTAAAAAGGAGAGGGGCTTTATACTGGAATGCCAGAGGTTATCGCAATAAACCATATAAATGTTGCCACCTTGTTACTCCTTCAAAGACAAGCTGAGGTGCCTTCAACTGAACTCTGTACATTCACATGAAAGTGTTCATGAATCCACATTTGCCTGTGGTTTCCATGGTCAAGCTAGATTCTGAATGCACGCCAAACAATGAAAGTGGGGTGCAGGTTTATTTCTTGATCATCAGAAGCTGTTCTGATTTTAAATTAAAATTCATTATTAGACGTCCGCTCAGTGTGCAAGGCACTTGGGATGGAGTGGGAGTCTGGCAGACTTGTCAATGGCTATCCCATGGAGACTTGGCCTCTTCTGTCTGGCATCCCACTCCTGTGGTGGGGAGACCTTGCCTGTTCAGACACACGAGCCAAAGTTTGTCTGACACCCACTAAACGGGGCACCTGGAAGAGATGCAGAAAGTCCCAGCTACGGATCATATTGTCCTGCCTTTGAATGCCGGCTCCACAGTTCATGATCATGTGGCCTTGGCAAGTGGCTTAACCTCTGCAAGCTTCTGTTTCCTCACAATTAAATGGGAATAGAAGTTATCTCGAGAATTTTGAAAGTCTTGTGGAGCTCTTAGTTCAGTACCTGGCAGGCATACTAGCCCTTAATAATCTGATTATAAAGGCTTAGGCTCCACACCAGGGGCACTGGCAGCTGCAAAGATGAATGAAACATTGGCCTGCCCTGGAAGCACGGTTTGCTTGGGGATACAGGTATTTAAATAAGCAGAGGAATCAGAATGTAGCCTGTGCTGCCCACGACCAGCCAGGTTAGAAGACCAGGGCTGGCCCGTGGCTTTGGCAGCTCCTACTGGAGATGAAGGAACCCAGATAGGATGGCTCAGATGTCAGAGGCTCCAGCCTGCATATTTGGACTGGGAGGGGTGGGTCACCTTTGGTAGACTGATTCCCACTGACTAAACTCAGGACAAACCAGAATCCAACACGACTGATTGACAGGGCGAAATGAAAAAGCCAGGTCGACTAGAACGTTTGCAGGGCGTGACTCATCTGTACCCTTCTCTGCATGTAAGCCTCCCTGACCCACTCAGCTCCTATCAGAAGGAGATCTGGTGTCTGTAGGGACTGTCCAATGGGAGCTGGGGGGCCACAGTGGCAACTGCAGACCCTCGGGCCCGGGCCCCACCTGTGGCCAACAGGCCCATCTGGTTAGCTAAACGAGTGTCCCCTCCCTCTCTCATGGTTCCTTGTGACCTTGCCAGATAATGAACAGCACTCTCATAGCACCTAGCCTGGCACGTGGCAAATGTACGGTACGTCTTTGGTGACGGGAAAACCCTCTGATCACCTGTGTCACACACATTGTAAGTATTTGAGCCTTTTGTGCTGTATATTTACTGAGGTCCTAAGCCTAATAAAAGTATTTACACTGTGTCTGTTCCCTGACAGACAAAATCTTGAAGCGATTACTTAGGTGTCAGCCAAAAATTCAGAACTTAGAGTGCAGAGTTTAAAATGAATTTACATAAAATTAAATGCAACAACTCTAAGTTTACCATTCTGTGGGGTTCGACAGTAAAAGACTCAACACTCTCATTAATTCAAACAGCTCCATCCTGCCCCTTTGCAGGCAGTCCCCTCCCGCCAGTTCAGCTCACTAGGTACACAAATTTCATAGAAATGACATCACAGGGTGGGTAATCTTGCGTGTCTGGCTTCTTTCACTCAGTGCCACATTTTTGAGATTCTCAGAGTCTGGCGTTGGCCCTACTGCTTCCTGGCTAAGTAGCTTTAAGCAACCTGCTTGACCCCTCAAAGCCCAGTCTCCCTGTTTTTCAAGTAGGATGACAATGAGGGGAGACTTGCATCATCTTGGTGGGGATTTGGGGGAGTTGGACACAGACTAATCTCAGTGTCTGCCACTTGTAGGGTGACAGGATTAAGGAGCTTCCTGGGACATGAGACTTCTCCATGCCAAAATCTGCAAAGTCCCAGGTCAACCAAGTCAACTGGTCACCCCAGGTGGTGACAGCTCAACAAATGATAGCTGCAGAGGCCAATTTACTATGAAGCTAATGAAGCTTAAGCTTCAGGGCCCCCCTGCACAGGCTCTTCCGGGGCTCAGCAATGCACTGGCACAGCCATGTGTTTTTGTAAGATTTCTAAAACTAAGATATGCTTGCATTCTTTCCATGAATGAGGCACCTGCCTCTCTTGCCCACCCCAACACCAACCTGTATAAGCTCCAGGCCCTTCACCTGGAGCTGCCCCTGGGAGCTGCTATCACTCTTGCCGAAGTGATAGCAGCCTGCCAGGCACACTCTCTGGTGGACAATGTGGGAAAGACTCCCCACTGACTTTCCTTCCTTCTGTTTGGGCATGGCTGCAGCTACGTCATGGCACCACGGGACGGATTTATATCTTCAGCCCGATTATGTTCTGGTTATACCATAATCATGTTTTCTGGGTCCCCAGAATTCAAAAACACAGCACAGGGCACGGTAAGAAAGCTGGCTCAGCAGGAGGGAGAGGCAGAAGCTCCAGGCTTACCTGCTCGATGGTGCCACAGCCAGAGTAGGGAACTGTGAAGGTCACCTGGCTCGAAGTAATCTGGGGCTGACACTGGTAGCTCCTGTTCCAGCCGGGAATGACAAGGTCTCTGACAGAGTAGCCCAGGGACTGGAGGTAGCCCACGCTCACACTGGCTCGCATGTGACTCTGCAGGCAAAGCAGCTCTGGGGGCAGAGGGCAGACAGTGCGGTCAGTGTCAGCGCACCCCCAAGCCCACAGAAAGGTGCAGAGATTGAGATGGCTGGTAGATGGTCTGCCTGCGGACACAGCTCACCACCAGGCCAGGTGCCCTGGGGCTCAAGTCAGTTTCACTCTCGTGAGACCCCTCGAGGGCACAGGGACTAGGATTCCTCTGATGGAGAAGTGAAGGCAGGGTGTGAAACAAGCAAAATGTTTTGCCAAGTTGTCGCTTATCCATATAGTAAAGTGACGCTCGGGTTGAATTGCGGGGATGTCGGAAAATCAACATCCTTAGCTGTGGACCTAAACATAGGTCCTTTAGCTAAGGGGCAGGTCGGTGCTTAAAATCCCGACCTCAAAGAGAGCCAGTACCTCACCTTGCCCGGCCCCTGGCCAATCTGTACATCAGTCCACTTAACAGCTCAAACCGTGGCCATCAGCCTCTGCTGGACATGGCTGAGTGACCAGCTCAGACCATCTTCAGGCAGCAGCCGAATGTGCTAGGTCTCAGGACAAGGTCACAGTGCCCCACACTCTGGGAAGTCCACGAGGCCTCAAGCCAGGTGATCCCCTCTGCCCTTGACACTGACATCTCACTATCTGTTGAAAGCAACACCTTTGCCCTTCTGCTTCATCTCTGCTGACCACAAAAAGGCCAACGTGCCACCCATCGGCCATGTCTGGGAGCCAGAGTCCCAAGACCCACTGCTCTTGGCCCCTTTCTGCACCGGATTGAGCCTTGGTGACCTGAAAAGGCGGCCATCATTTCTCATTTCACAGCCATGGGATGGCTGAGCAGCAGAAGTCACTCCGAGGGGCCCCACCCAGACAGACGGGGACTTACTTGTGCTCCCATTGAAAAGACTGGAGTGGTATTCAGCCTTGAACCCTCTCATCTTGACGCTGCCATCGCTGATGAAGCGAATGGACATGAAGTTGGATGACGAGGTGAAGGAGCCCCTTGCCCCATCACAAACCCGGGCGAGCAGAGGGGAACTGTGGTAAGGGCCATCAAACACTTCAATATAATCGTAGTTACAGCCGCCTTCAAGCCTGCAGAGACACAACAAAGTGAAGTTCTGGTTTCACTTTTAACCAGGATTTGATGCAGGGGGTCAGATCTCCATGAGAGGCATCACACCTCTAAGCCAGAAACTCTGACATAATTAATAATTGAAAGTAATAGATTTCCTTTTTCACTGAAGTATAGTTGATATACAATATTATACAAGTTACGGGTATACAATATAGTGATTCACGATGTTTACAAGTTATACTCCATTTATAGTTATTATAAAATATTGGCTATATTCCCTGCATTGTATTGATACAATGTATCCTTGTAGCTTATTTTATACATAATAGTTTCTACCTCTTAATCCCCTACCCCTGTACTGTCCCTCCTCCAATCCCTCTCCCCACTGGTAACCACCAGTTTGTGAGACTTTCTTAAATTGGGCAGAGATCCATCTTCCCATGACCTCCATACATGGTTTTAGTCCTGCCTTTTGGGGTTACACATATGAGATCTACAGCCCCTCTCCTGACAGCCTTTTGCATCATGTGAGAAAGGATCACATCCTACCTTAGACTTTTTCTTTGATCAAAAAGACCCCAGTTTCCCACAGAATTTTGTAAAATCCATGAATTCATAGTGACAGAAACAAATAATTGAACAAAAAAATACTGGGCAAGTCAAATAGCCTCTCTGCAGCTCAAGTTTCTTATTTACAAAGGTGAAATCTCCCTACCCATATATACTGAAGAAAGCCGTCGTGAGGCTCAAACAATGTAATATATGGAAAAGTGCTTCATAAAATGTCACAAATGGTGGTCATTGTTATTAAGATGCTGACTCAGAACCAGTCACGGTCAACCTTCCTCCAAAGGATTTCATACAGTCCCCACAATCCAGTATGAATTGTAATGATGAAGAGATTAAAATAATATTGTACCTTTCTCAAAACCCCACACAAATTTCCAAGGCAGAGACTCCCAAGGCCACTGCAACCAGAAATCAAGAGAGAAAACTACTTTGTTCAGTGGTGGCTGTTAGAGGAGAAATTATGGTACCCCCCTCCCAGGACTCTAGAAACTACTGGTGACTCGCCGTGGTCACACCCCTCCTTGAACCAATCGTGTATCACTGTCGTTCTGACGAAGCCTCCTCCATTTAAAACAAGGATTCCCACTCTTCATTGGTTGAGGAACAGATAACCTAACCTCTGCTGCAGGGATTTCTCCTCCTCTGCCCGAAACTCACCCCAAAAAAGGAGGAAATAGAGTGAAAAGGGTTCAGAAAAACTGGTGTGGTTGCTAATAGGATTCTTGTTATTATTACTGCTAACAATTATTATTGTTGTTATTATTATTACTGTTATAATAAATATTGTAATAATAATAATTATTATTACTCCTAACTATAATCCCTCCCACTGGATAACATTGTCCAAGTATTTTCATATATTTCTCTCTTGTGACCCTCTCAGTAACCAGCAAGGGTAGGAAAGCAGTTATTTTATTCTCCTCTCTTGAGGCTAAGGTGAATTAAGTGACTTCCCGTGGTCACACAGGAAATTAGTGACATAAGTGGAACTTGAAACCAGGGCTCTGGTCCTGGTGCCACCTCTGTGCTCGGTCAAAAATGGAACCCATAAGAAAAAATGTCAACGGGGCAAACATCTCTCCTGAAGTGCTAGGTGCCATTTATCCCCTTCTAAAGTGTCTGCAAGGTCCTTCACACACACTTACTGGACGTCTCTGAAGACCACAGTCACACGGTAGTTGTTTTGAACTTCAATGTCCCACACACACTTGGCATTGTTCGGGTAGTTCCCAGGGTAGAATGGGCTGAAAAAGCTCCCTGAAGGTTGGGACAGGAAGCCTCCGCAGGAATAATTTCCTGTTGGGATAAAATGGAAATACTGATGACCTACAATGCACACTGCACAGTCACCTGGGGGAGATTTTTTTAACAATTCCCAAGACAGAAACCCACCCGGCGGTGCCTAGGCCCAAACCACACACTGATGGTCAGTGGGGTGCCCCTCCACAGAGACTGTACTTAGGGAAAACATCTCCCCATCATTCTCCTCATCCGTCCCTGGTGTCACTTTCACTGAGGAAAAGGGAAAGGGGACTTGTCAGGGAGTTCAGAACTTACTGGCTGGGCGGGTGAGGTAATAAACAGGATCTGTTGACAAAGAGAAAACATAATGATCAGTTTCCTGGTACCCTTGACACAACTGTAGAGCCTTTGCTGGCTCTGTGCCTGGAAATGTGCCAACCCTGGGTTCACAGTGAATGCTGGATACAGGCCTTACCCTCAGGAACCACACAGCCTGGAGGAGAGGATGGAAAAGAGCAAATCCCAGCGTCGTGGGCTGGGACTGTGATGGAGCTAAGCCCAGGAGGTGGTGGGAGCCTGGAACTTTGGCTCCTGACCCAGACTGAGCAGGGAAAGGGAGGTGGGTAATCAGGGAGGCGAGGCAAAAAGGGAGAAAGAGTGTTCCAGGCAGAGAGAACAGTGTGTGTGAAGGAACCTAGGTGTACCTGGCACATTTGGGGAACCTCAGTGTGCATGCAGCAGGGACAGGAGGGATGGCGGGAACTAACCAGACAACAGGAGAGAATTGTGCAGAGCCCTAGAGGTTGTCCTGAGCAGTGAGGATCTGTGACCAGAAGGCCCTGAGGAATCAGTCCCCAAGGCTGGGACTGACCTTGGCATCTTGTGACGATGCCCCTAGCTGCACTGCAGAGAATGGATCAGAGGGGATCAGAGGGGCAGCCTGAAGATGCTGCTGCTTCAGGAAGCCAGGTGGTGAGGAGGAGAGGGTGGGGATGGAGAGGAAAGATCTCAGGGGTGGTGGGGAGAGGGGGAGTTCAGCAGCAGCTCAAGAGCAGCCAGCCAGGAGCTCTTGCTGATTACACACCGAGCTCGGAGATGAAGCAAGCTCCAGCCAGCCAGCACTGACCAGGGTCTAGTGTTCAAGGGGAGGGGTGGGCTCTACACGGGGGAGGGTGGCAGCCTCGCCTAGGAACTGACCAGAGATCCGAATCTTAGGCTGGCCAGGCTACTGTAGGGCAAAGAGAAGCCTAAAGAGAGGCCCAGCCCTCCTGGGGCTGGGACATCAGCTGCAGGCGATGCCACGTGCCAGGAAAGGCAGGAGAGGCAAACTCTTTGGAGAGTGAGCACCATGACTGCAGCCTGGGGAACAGCAGCCAAGGCTGGGGAGAAGAAATCCATGCCCTCTCGGTCAGGTGGAAAAATATGATAGTTACTCTGAGTGGTTGGAGTTGATGGGTGCCACCAAGCTAGAAAGAAAATGAACTCATTTTAGGATATTGCTGGATCATTTTTTAATTCCACGGTCATCAGTTTGATGGAGAAAATAAATCCTTTTCCTTACTGCAGGACTTCTCAGAGCCTTGACCATTCCAATTTACACTGTGACTGGCCAAAAAGGGTCGGAGTATATAACACTTCCCAACATATTTAGCACCAGATATTTTCTCTGTATCATAAAGATCATTTGAGGGATTGCTCTCAACGTGAAGCATTCTTTAACAGACAAACGTTTGTAGGAGTGTTCCTTGGCCATGTTTCTAGCATGGTCACAGTTCTCTATGGAATGACTAGGAGTTATTTTCATGGGAAACAGCCAGAAAACCAAACCTCTTCCCCCACAGCGTCTCTGAATGAGCACTGGCAGCAAGCGGTGGCAGGAGACCAGAGGGGCCCTCCGGCCAGAGAGGAGTAACAGCCGGAGTCTGGGGGACTCCGCTTATCACTAAAGCAGATTCCAGAGTCCTCATCGGGAGAGCACTTCCCCAGGAGGAGCCTGCTCTCCTGCTCATTCTGGAAACCCGAGAGGGGAGAATTCCGGAGAGGAGCCTTGCTGGGTTGGGCTGCAATGACTCACCTGGGGTAGTAGACTTCATTTCTGGGCCTGCAAGAAAGAGGAAACATGATCAGCCTCAGCACCCAGTACGTGCTGAAACAAACCCATCAGGTTCCTGAGAGAGAGATGCTGAGTGCCGGGCCCCTACTCTCCAGGGCGTGAGAAGGGTGGCCTGGGAGTTGTCCAGGAGAGCTGAAGAGCAAATCTCAAACTCATCTATCAGTCTCCACAATAAAAATGGATTTTGGGGATTTTGTTGTTGCAACCTGTATTCACCCTTCTCTGCCTCGGTGGTCCACTAAGGAAGGTGCTATACCAGACACAAGAAATTCAGGGACCAAGGTATATGGGTGATGCATTCAGGGAAACTGCCCATCATTCAGGGGAGTTCCTTGTGAGAGGAGCCCAGCACAAAGAGCCCTTTTCTGGAGAAAACCACACTAAAATAGAAGTTCAATGACTTGGAAGCAAAGCTGAACAGATGACAGTGGCGGCCGCGTGGTGCCCACAGTTGTGGGAGTTCCAACTGCTGTGGGAAGGGCTTTAAAGGCAGCCAAACCGAGGGGGCCAAGCAGCCCAACGTCACTTATTTCCAACGTCAGGGGCATTAGCTCTCTGTCTAGATGACCGAGTGGACCCAAACCAGTCATCAGCCTCACAGCATTTATGGGCCCACTGAGGCAGCAAGACTGAGGGGTCCAACTCCAAGTCCAAAGCCCATGTGTGATCTGTCAGGCAGGACCGTAGGTGATGACAAGGCTGTGCTCGGCAGGCCACCCAGGGGCCACTGCCCTGTACACGGCAGACCTGGTGCCCAGACAGTGTAGCCCAGTTTCCTGGAGGGGCTATGGGCCAGAACTCAGGAACCAAACCCTGGGCCACCTGCAGTCCTAAGCCATGACCTCCATTCAGAGACCTCATAACACAACTAGCCTGTTTTGCCTCTGGCTCGCCCTGTGGCAATGAGAAAAAAGGCTTCAAGTCACTTTCAGTTTGATTCTTTGTTCTCATTCAACAGCTACATGCCTGGCACCTTGTCAAGAAGCTCATACTAATTCTTAGCAGAGAGACAAGGTGATTTAAGGAAGCGAGAAATGTAGAAAAAGCCTTGAGAGGGGATCAGAGTGTGAGAAGGAAACCACACCCCCAGAGAGGGACACCCAGCTTTTGGAGATTAACCTGAGCAGACGACGCTGGCGTCCTCGCTGTGTCCGCAGTTGTGTGTGTTCCAGGGGTTGTGAGGGCAGCTCCACAGGTATCTCTCATGCCCCGAGCAGCCCACGTCGTCCAGGATGATTGGCCCTGAGCCCTGTCCGTACCGGGCATTTCCTGGGGCCGACATGGCCCAGCCACAGCCCAGCTGTCTGCAGACCACGTTGGCGTCGTTGGTGTCCCAGCTGTCGTCACACACTGTGCCCCAGGAGCCTCGGTATAGGACCTCCACTCGGCCCTGACACCTGTCACTTCCATTCACCAGCCTCAGGGCCAAAGCTGATTCAGTTCCTGGAAGGAGATGGGAAAAGGCTCTCTCCTGTCTTCCGGAGGAAGAGGTCCTGAGGACCGAACAATATTCATAATCCTTCCAGGGAAAAACTTCTGAGTTCAAGATAAGTTTTCCTTCCGGAGGACCTGACTGAGCCCTTTCCTCATCATTTATCCTCACGGGGCTGTTTGATAGAACCCTTGTCTGTGGACTGAGCTACGCATGTTCTCTGATGGGTTCCCCAGATGGCCCAGCAATTCAGTGGCTGATCCCATACTTGGGATA